>APFE030394240.1:1706-27874 GCA_000404065.3 Pinus taeda
CAGAGATAAACATGTTTTTTAGTGACTTTCTCTCTTTTTTGAAGTTTGACATGGAGAGCAGAGGTATAAGGCTTGACAAGGAGGATAATATGACTATTCATGGAGCCATATTAACTGCAGATAGTCATGGTGACAAATTTCAGTGTAACACCTCTGATAATATGATTGAGCCAGTGATCAATAGTGCGTGAAATTGTATCCTCCAGTGCTTCCAATTTGTGCACCAATTCTGGAGTCCACATAATAGAATTATCGAGTCTCCACCTTCCTTCGCTATCTGCTAACTTCGTGATTGACTCGTACAACTCAGAAGTGAAAGATGCAAAGAAATTTTTGTGTATTTATATGTACATGTAGTAGTATAAGTACTTTTCCTTTGATAGTCATCGATTCCTATTCTCTTGCGCCATGAACTCATGAATATTCTTATCCAACCAATCTTTAATTTATTTCTTAGTCAGATTCTAGTGATACGACATCAAACATCTCTATATAGATTTCGATCCCAACAATGGAACAATTTGTTGGCTTGTTGGGGCCTGACCCAGGTTCGGAGTTCGTTAGCCAAAAAAATCCCTGTACTGCTAGCCCTTTCGACAACAGTCCATGGAGCGTGGATTGAAGTCTCACTGAAGTAGTATGGGGGGGTGTTGTAACTAGGTTTCCATACCCTTGAGATGTCTAAGGGGTCGATTTATTTCAACTATGAATAGCTTCGTGCTGGGGGCTTCATGAATTTTCTTATCCTATGAGGCCTTCGCACCCTTGTTATACTCACTCTCATGCAGCCCTCACCAAGGGTTGTGGGGCTTTTGCACTACTGGAGTAGCGATCTGCATTGTTTCCCCTAAGTCACACCATCGATCTTACCTATATTATTATGACAGTTAGTTATATTCACGTACATAGATGCCTTATATTATATTTACTTTTTTAGCACACTCATATAAGTTCACGCAGTAAATAGACAGTAAACTTGCAATTCATACCCAATATAGTTCAATGCATAAAACAAAACAAGATACACATAAATATGACAAAACTTCTTTATTAATGCTTTCAACTGGTTATAGACTCAACCTACCTACGCACTCAGCTGCAGGGGTGTGCAAACTCAACTACAGACTACTAGGCCTTTACGCACTCAGCTGGAGATCCTTCTCCTACTCTATGAACCAAATACATGACTTACACTTCGATTGAATGCTTCGTTGATTCGTTAGATTCATAGATCCATCCTTCGATGATCACTCTTTACACCTAGATCCTCACTCTATTTATGCAGTCTCATGGTCCGCGGACCATGGGTAGATATTTCAAACCAACATTACTTTCCAAAAGCAAGGGAGGACAACCCTATGACTCTATTATAACTTCGTTCTTCGCGCCCACAAATTGCGGAGTCTTTACAGTGGACTCAATCATAACTTGGGCTTTAAGCCCCAAAGCATGCCATGGGGGGATCCCATCCCTAACAACTTTTATTTTTCCACTTCTATGATTGATTTAGACAATTTTATGATCGTTGGTTATTTTTTAGTACCTAAATAAAAATCTTCAACTACTGTTCCTGAGCGCTCAATCTTAGTTTTTTTAGCCACATGACCAAAATCAAAATTTTCTTGTAATCGAGCTAGACCCCTAGGAAAAATATTATATTTAAGTCAGAATGCTTCAAACTCATCTTTTTCTGGGTTTATTTCAAGAAATTCTGGTTTATTTACAACTTTATCTAAGGCAATATTGATCTGGAATTTATCGAAGACAAAGAATTAAAGGTATTACAGACTCATGTGCATGGATTTACCTATGCTGCTTTATCCAATGGATCAATAAGGTTGCAAAATACATAGACTCCGAGATAGTTAAATAAAACATAACAGGAAAACATATAAGACAACAAGTTTAATAAGGAGTTCACCCAATGCTCCGAGGCTACGTCTCCTGGTCCAACTCTCAGTGGTGGCCTCTCTATTATGTTTTTAAGCAGGTTTTTTACAACAGTGAGTGCAATTCAAATCTTACTAAATAGATAAAATTCAATAGAAATGGAGTGCACAGACTCTCCTTGCTAAAATTTGACCTCTGATGGTCACAGTAGTATGACAGGCCTATGCTGAGGAGTTTACGTGAACATCTCAAGCCTTCTATGGAGTACACAGACTCTTTGACTCTCTCTGGCTCTGTTTGGCTCGATGCTGCTTTCAGGTCAGCTTGGCTTCTACTCTCTCTTTTTTCTCTTAACTATTTGCCTTCTTGTCTTTTCTTCTGCTTCTGTCAGGTCATGGCTTTAAAGCCAGTTTATTCTTTTGACTGTTCATTTCTACTTCTTGGCCTTCTGGTTTCCTTGCCTTTGTTCGTTCGAATTCCTTGCCTCTATTCATTCGAATTCCTCTGCTCTGCATCATCATCACTGGGTAATGCCTTGCAGGGAGGTGGCCACTTGTTTCCTAATGAATTGGGTGTCATATAACTTGAATCAATTTTGAATGGCCATTAATCCTATTTGTTTCAAGATTGCCCACAAAACATGAATTGTTTTCCAACTCATCATCCACGTCAGACTTCAAATCCCCTGTCATCATAATTTTTGACTTGTCAAATCTGGTTAGTCATCAGGATGCATCTCCACCATTGATTTGGCCCCCCAAATCCTATGGTCGTCGTTCATATCGGGCGGACAAGTTGCATGATGTTTACCCGTCTGATTCAGGTGGTTTTCTCTCTCATCCGTGAGATGCATGTCACTCGATGTGTGGCATCAAGCGGGACTCAGTCAAAACTTCTTACTACCTCAAGGCCTTCTGATATCTTTCCAATTTATGGAATCTCGGGTGCTTCGTGGATTTCCTTCACTGAGGGGGACACTCTGCGATAGGTGATTAGAGCTAATCACGTATCAGAAACCACCCCTGTTTCTTCATCTAGCCTTCAGTTTTGTCAGTTTACACCGGCACGCGTTACCATGGACCAATAGTCTGCACGCTTGACCAAGGGTCCTCGTTGCTCTGCTCTGGCCACAACTGCCGCTGTTACAAGGATTCCTTCTAATAGCTTTTCTTTTTCTAAGACATGAATCCTTTGGCATAATTTGAAACAATCATGAAAACTTAGAGAGTGTTTCGGATCCAATTCGGATCACGGCCTTCCCACTGAAAAAGCTTTTGGACCACCAAAAGTTTGTTTTATTTTAAGCATCAATGAAATGAGGGTATTGCTTCCTCGCTTAATCAATTTCTATCCATTTCACACTGCTTGGGTTTGAACCTTTGAGTCTAATCCTAAGGTATTCAACATCCCCTCTGCACGTAGTTCTTACCTTCCTGTCCAGAACTATATCTTCCTACAATTCATTAAGATATTCAGGCAACAAATTATCAATAGAAGGAAATTGACTCTGCTCTTCAGGATCTTCAATTAATGAAGGTTCAAATAGTCTCAAGATATTTGCATTAACAACTGAGTAGATGTGCATGTAGTCTGGTAGATCAAGGCGAAAAGAATTCTCACCAATTTTGTCAAGTATCTGGAAAGGTCCATACCTTATTGGCTTTAGCTTCTTACCTTCACCTTGCATTCTCTCTTTGGTGATATACAACTAGACTTGATCACCAATTTTGAAACTATGCTCCATCCAATGCTTGTCATGCCTTGCCTTGTACTTGGCTTGGCTCTTTTCCATCTATTCCTGTACTGCCTGGTGAATCTCTTGGATTTGTTCAATGAACTTGGTTGCTTTCTCCACATCACCTTTTCCATCAATTGCTATGTCTTTACCAAAGACAAAACCCAAGGGATACCTTGGTGTGAAACCAAAACAAGTCTCAAAAGGAGATCTTTGTGTAGAAGAATGCTTAGATTGGTTGTAAGCATGTTGCACATAACATAAATGTTCATCCCAAAGTTTGGGATGCTTTTTGCAATAGCCTCTGAGCGATTGGATCACTATCCTATTGGAAACTTTTGTTTGGCCATCAGTTTGTGGATGAAAAGCTGTGCTCTTCTTCAGCCTGGTGCCCATCAATTCCCACAAACTTGACCAAAATTTCCCAACAAATCGGGTATCTTGATCATATATTATGGAAGTGGGTAGTCCAAAATGAACACATCCATGCTGAAAGAACAACTTTAAAGTGTGTTCAGCTATAATCTATCTGTTACAAGGTATTAAAATACACATTTTTCTAAATCTAACCACAACAACATATAAATAATCATGAACTTTCCTAGATTTAGGCAGTCCTCGAACAAAGTCCATGGAAACATTTTCCCAATTACGAGAAGGAACTGGTAGTGGAGTGTACAAGCCTAGTTTTCTATTTTTGGGCTTACTTTTAGCACACATGGTACACCCTCTTACATATCTAGAAACCGTCTCATTCATTTTTGGCCAATAACAAAATCTTTGTGGTTGTGCAACTGCTTTACTTACACCAAAGTGACTTGATAGTAGAGAAGTGTGTGCTTCTCAAATTATCTTTACTCTTTTAGTTTGTAGAATGCATAGCTTCCGAAAATGATACAAGAGTTGGTCCTTAACATGATAACTACTCATTTTCCCTGACTTAAAGTTGCATAAGCATCTTTAAAATCTATATCTTGAGCATATTGTTCAATGTAGCTTTCATGCAATACTGAATTATGCTTAAGTATATTAGATGCATTTATAATTGTTTTGGACAACATATATGCAACTTTATTGTCCATATCGGTTTTATATCTGATGACTAAATGAAACTGTTATAGAAAACACATCCATCTATAGTGTCTTGATTGCTGCAACTTAGCTTGGGAGTGCAGATATTGAAGTGGTTGATGATCAATATGTATAACTGTATCTTTTCCCATTAAGTATTGTTTCCACTTTTTCACAGTATGTACTAATCCATACAATTCTTTATCATATGTGGGATGGTTAACTACTGTAGAACTAAATGTCACAGAATGATAACATATGGGTTTATCGTGCTGCATCAACACTGCTCCCATGGCATAGTCAATGGAATCTATTTCAATCTCAAATGGTCTTTGAGGATTGAGCAGTGCTAGTACTATTTCTATACTAATATTTTCTTTCAAGGTGTCAAACGCTTTTAGATATTTTTCTCCCCACTAAAACACCTTGTTCAATCCTGTTAAAGCATGTAAGGGAGTTGCAATTAAGAAAAGTTAGAAATAAACTTTCTCCAATATTGTGTTGTTCATAAGAAGCTTCTAACTTCTGTAGCGGATTTGGGTTTAGGCTAGTTTACAATGACTGCAACCTTAGAGGGACATATCTTCAATTCACCACCCCTACTATATGTCCCAAATAATTCAAAGATGTTTTGCCAAATTCACATTTTGAGAGTTTAACATAAATATTTTCTCTTTTCAAAACATCTAGAGGTTGCTTAACATGCTTTAAATGTTCTTCGCACGTTTTACTAAATATAAGAATGCCATATAGATATACAATAACAAAATCCTCAGGAAAAGGTCTGAGTACATCATTCATTACTATTATAGACATTTTTGGGCACTGCAACCCCAATAATAAATGTCCATAAACTAAGGGCTCCTAAGTCCATAAAAGTGTTGCTTCACTACCTAAAGGAACAAGGTCAAGTGATTACATCATCTCCCAGAAGTTCTCCACTAAAAACTGCTCAGAAATGGTCAAAACTGGACCATACTGAATACCCAGTGTAGGGGGTGCGATGCATATCACATTCCTAGTGTAAAGGGTGTGATGCGTATTGGATGGCCCCTCTATAGGGTGTGATGGGCGAGAATAGACAAATGGCAGAGACAGTTTGCGAGGTGGAAGATCATAGAATCGCCCAGAAACTTCTCCTCTAACACTTGCCTCTCTGTTTTCGACCAAGGATGAGTAAGATATCATCAGTCTCCAAGTGGAATCAAGAACTATCAGAGAGAGGACACTAATCAAAATCCTAGAAGATAACTCACCCCCCTACAATCATCTATATATGGATCCCTCATCACAGAGATCTAGAGGCTGGAATCTTGTATCTTGTAGAGAAATGTTGTTGGTTTTCTGGGGAAACTTCATAGTGTTCGGTGATCTAAGCTTTACTTGAGGTGAAGAAGGCCTTTCTTGCTAGAGGATGATGCTGGGTCAGAACAATTGGTTGTAATCCTCTTGCTTTTCTTGATATTAATAAATTTATTCAAGTTTTCCTCCAAATTCTTGTATGTTTGATTGTATATGCATTTTTGTGGTTAATACATATTTGGTCCTGTGTTATTTATGAATATAGATCTCTGTTATTCGATAGTATTATGCTGCTTTGATTCCACAGGTGCTCTTTGAAGCTGGGCAGACGAAGAAGAAGCGGCAAAGATCTATCAGGAAGGAGAGGAATCAAGTAAGGAATCAAGCGCAAGACTAAGGTTGGTGTCCTTTGTTCCACTCTTATCTATTTTTCGTAAAGGAAAGTGAAAGTAGTCTTTACTTGTTTGTTTCTAAGATAGCTACCAGTCTTAGTGGGAATAGCAGCTCCGAGTGGACACTATTCCCTGTAACAATTACTCTCATGAAAGTAGCAGGAGAATCAGTTAAGCCAAAAGGCATAACTAGCCACTCACAATCCATGCTTTGTTTTGGAAGCAATCTTCGATGCATCTTACTCTGCAAGTCTAACTTGGAAAAATAAACAACTTCTTTCAACTGATCTAAAAGATCATCTATGCGAGGAAGGGGATACAGATTTTTCATCATTATCTTATTTAGTGCTCGGTAATTAATGCACATTGTCCATGAGCCATCTTTCTTTTTCACCAAAATAATTGGAGAACCACATGGGGATGTGCTAGGTCTGATGAACCCCTTCTCGAGTAGCTCCTGTACCTACCTCTTGATTTCTGCATTCTCTAAAGTGGACAAACTTTTATACCTATGGCTGTGATTGTTGCTTCATCTCCTGAGTCTGACCCCAAATCCTTTTGAGTAGCTGTAGTAGTCTTCTTATTCTTGCCCTCAAACTTCTTATATTTCAGCTCCATATGCAAAATCTAGTAGTGTTCATAATCATGCCTATCCTTCTTATAATGAGTGCATGAAGACTTGCTTTTCTCGACAGTTTTTGTCTTCCTCTCTTTCCATTTCTATTTTCTTTTCTCCTTATATTTGTTTGCAGTGGATTTGGATGATTGGGTTCCCATTCTTACCTCTAACTTCTACATGTGTAGCCTGAACGGATACCTCATCTATACTAGTGGGATTAAACATGAGTATAGTGTGCCGCATGTAGCTATGTAGACCACCTATATACTTCAACAGAGTCTCAGGTGAGTCTAAAGAAATTCCTAGAATCAAAACTCTTTTCCTAAGTTCTTGGGTGTAACCTTGTACACTTTTCCCTTTTAGTTGTCCAAGAGTTTGCCAATTCATCATGGCTTGCTACATGTACGATAGTGGAAAGAATTGCTTTTTAATTGCAGAAACAAATTCACTACAGACAGAAAGAATCTTACCATGTTTCTTCATGTCAGCTTGTGTCCTACCTTCCCACCATACGAAATTAGTGCCTTCAAGGTGTAGGTTGGCCAGCTGAATCTTACTCTTGTTTGAATCGATGCTCTGCACTTTGCAATAAACATCAATCTGTCTTATCCAATTATCCAACTTCTCTGCATTCAACTCTCCATCATATATTGGTAAATCAAATTTAATATCTAATTTAATCAAAGATGTCTTATTTTTATTTTCAGGGCTATTAGGAGGTGTGAGAATTTTTTCTTCTTTCCCTTTGCCTTTAGAGTGGTCATGGAGGAGAGATTCTTGTACTCCTTTGTCTTGTTTGGAGTTTTATGAATCTTCATCTATATTTTTCTTAAATTCCCTATACATTTCCTCCACCATGGATCTCATGATCATAAAACTATCCATGAATTGGGGGTTTGATTCCAAGGGATTTTATTCTGACATTTTCCTCTTAGAATAGACTCTTCCAATTTCCGAGTTAGTTTCAGCCAACTCTCCTCCTAATTTAAGCTTTGATCTAGTTAGCATTCAACAACAAAATCCAGCACAAGCTTGTCTAACCTTAGTAACCTACAACTCCGATACCACTTGATATGGAATTTATCCAGGACAAAGAATTAAAGGTATTACAGACTCATGTGCATGGATGTGCTTATGTTATTTTATGCAATGGATCGATAAGATTGCAAAATACACAAACACTGAGGTAATTAGAGAAAACATAACAGGAAAACATGTAAGACAACAAGTTTAATAAGGAGTTCACCGAATGCTCCTAGGCTATGTATCCTGGTCCAGCTCTTAGTGGTGGCATCTCTATTATGTTTTTAAGCAGCGTTTTTACAATAGTGAGCTCAATTAGAGTCACACTAAATAGATAAAAGAAAGTAGAAATGGAGTGCACAGACTCTCCTTACTAAAATTTGACCTCTGATGGTCACAACAGTATGACGGGCATATGCCGAGGCGTTTTCTTGAACCTCTCAAGCCTTCTATGGAGTACACAAACTCTCTGACTCTCTCTAGCTCTATCTAGCTCGATTCTACCTTTAGGTTAGCTTAGATTCTACTTTCTGTTTTCTGCTCTTAGGTATCTACCTTCTTGTGTTTTCTTCTGCTTTTGTCAAGTCATGGCTTTAAAGCCAGTCTATTCTTTTGACTGTTTGTTTATGTTTCCCAACCTTCTAGTTTCCTTACCTCTATATATTTGAATTCCTCTACTTTGCATCATCATCATTGGGTAACACCTCACAAGTAGGTGGCCACCTATTTCCTAACGAAGTGGGTGTCTAATTCCTTGAATAATTTTTGAATGGCCATTAATTTCGTTTGCTTCAAGATAGCCCACAAAACATGAATCATTTTCCAACTCATCATCCACGTTGGACTTCAAATCCCTTGTCATCTTTCTTTTTGACTTGTCAAATCCGGCAAGTCATCAGGATGCATCTCTGCCATTGATCTAGGCCCCCCAGATCCTACGGTCATCCTCCATATTAGGCAGACAAGTTTCATGATGTTTAGCCATCCGATGCGGGTGGTTTTCTCTCTCATCCACCAGACACGTGTCACTCGATGTGTGGCATCAGGAAGGACTTATTAAAAACTTCTTACGACCTCGAGGCCTTTCGATATCCTGCTAGTTTGTGGAATCTCACACTACGGAACCGAATGCGTTACTTTTTTCTAAATTTTATAGCGATTTCAGGTCTAGGTTCATTGCAGCTTTCCTTCACTGAGGGGGGTGCCCTGCAATACGTGATATGTGATTAGCACTAATCACGTATCAAAAACCACCCCATTTCTTTATTCAACCTCCAATTTTTCTAGTTTGCACCAGAATGCATTACCATGGGCCAATGGTTTGCGCACTCAACCGAGGGTCCTCGTTTCTCTTCTTTGGCCACAACTGCCACTGTTATGAGGATTCCTCTTGATAGCATTGATTTTTATAAGACTGGAATATTTTGGCATAATTTGAAACAATCATGAAAACTTAAAGAGTGTTTAGGATCTGAAAACAAAAATGGGTAATTATATGGGCTCATTTTTCCTTCTAACTTCACTTAATCCACCATTCCCATTAGTTTATTGCATGTTTTTTATTATATTTATGTTAATAGAGTGAGTTGGGTTGGTCATTATGCCTTGAAGTCTAATATGTGCTTAATGCAATTTTTTGGTCAATTTTGGAGACAAAGTCAAAGATTTAATGAACATTTGGCAGCAAATGTTCGAAGAAAAGAAGGGAGAGGATTTATAGTAGGGTGTTCCCATCATTTATGATTCCATACTTCAAATTCTCCTTCAGAAAGCTCGGAGCACAAGAAGCCACATCAATGCACCGAAGGGGCAGCCGAGCAAGTGGAGTATAACTATTGTTTATCTCAAATTTTGGGGGCCAAGCCTTCCTAATTTTAAGGGAGCTTTTGGAAGCCCTAGTTGCATAAGTAGAGAGGCCTAGGGCCTCATTAGGTTGTTGGATGTTAGTTAGATTTTCTCACCTTTTTTGCAGCTTTGCTCTGCTCAACTTCGAGCTTACTTTTGTAGATAGTTTCATGTAACCTTACTGTTATTTTGATAATGAACATGGGATTATTTCTGAGCTAGTACTGAGTTACCTTAGAGGGCTAAATATATTGGTTTAGGGCCCAATCCAAGCATCCAAGCACCTATTTTTTTTCACTTATATGCTTTGTTTCAGTTTATGAATAAGTTGCTAATAGGTAGACTTCATTCTTAGTCAAGAATAGGTTGCTTTTGGCAATTTAAAACATTTTTACCATTTCAGTTTGTTGTAGCAGGTTGAATAGTAATAGAAGAAAATAGAAAAAGGCCATCAACAGAGCCTTGACCTCCTTTCTCCCCTTTAGGACCATGAACTGAGGACAAGAACCTATTGCTGCCACAACAAACATAGAGTTGCCTTTTCCAATTTCTAGTGTTGCAGCTTGTTAGAAGGTTAATGCTCTAATGTAAATATATTTCATCATGCTCATTTCTATATTTACAATAAATTTCTTTCCATGCTTTCTTTCCAGATAGAATTGTTCAACATTTACTTTCCTAGATCAGAGTTTAGACTAGCTTGATGAATAATTCTGTTTTTTTAGTGTAGCTAGTTTCTTTTCTTGCTTAGTTTCAAAGCTTTATTTTTAGTTTTATTGCATTACATCTCTTCCCACAATAATTTAACCAATCAGCCATCACCATATCTTTTTGATCGATGTTCCACAAGTCATCAAAAGTCCTTCTCAAATCTACCTTAATTTTCTGCACTTTTCTCATGAACTTTCCTCTCTTTCCTTGAAAAAGTCCAACCATCTTTCTCTTCCCTAATCTTCCTTGATGAACCTTAGACACCTTAACACATCCTCCTAGCCATCATCTACCCTTTCCACCCATTTTCCCACTCCAAACCCTCTAGAACAACTCTCAGCATCCTCCTGTGGACCTCCGGTAGACCTCCTATAAATTCCCTGCAGCCTCTTGTAGATTTTCTTGTAGGTGTCTTTTTGAAGTTTGATTGTAGGGAAAGCCTCTATGAGGCCATATAGGACGCCTTATGACCCCTCTACACCTTCCTACACCTCTAAAAACATCAAAATTCGCCCTCCATCACCACCTAATCCTTGCCACATTCACACTACATGCATGACAATTTCACCTAAAAATACATAAAAGTCCAAAAATATGTTTTTATCTCATTTCCTTCTAGAATTAGCTTGAATAGATGTTGTTTACACCCTAAGTAGGTAATGAAATTCATTTTATGGTTTTTCACCTCTCTTTCTACAAAAGTAGGGTTAGTTGGTTAATTAGGGTTTGCTAGGGTTACTTCACATTTTAGCCTTCTTTCACTTTCTACAAGTAGAGTAGCCTCTATAGGTTAAGCTTTCCTTTCTTTCATCACATATAAATCTTCTTCTATAATTCATAGAAGTTGGCTTGAGCTCCTAGTGACCTTGCGCCAGCCGACCAAGTGAGATCCTGCAGTAAGAACTAGTACTTGTGCATAAAACACTGTCACTTCCAAGTTTGTTACAAACTACCGGGTTGATAATAAGTAAAGTAGGAAGCCCAGGAGTAGCAACATTATTGCTGCAATACTGGTGCTCACCATTAAGCCTATATGAGTGACCCTCAGCATGATTATTTACCATATTATCCACCCAAATTCCTGCTCTAGCACCATCTTTGCTGCAAGAACCATCAAAGGTCATGTTCCAAAGAGGTTCAGGAGGAGTTTTCAGTGCTGCTATTTGTGTTTGGGCTAGGTCTATTTTAGAAACCTCATTCTCAGTAGTGATTACTTTATTGTTGATATCCCCATCATTATAAAGAATAAATGAATATATATCTAAATGAACAAAATATAGTGGATAATATTGAGGTCTGTCTTGAGTACTCACCATAAATTTCATTAAAGTTTCCCTATGCAGTCTCCTTTGTTGCCCAAAAACTACTATTGTGGAAAAGTTCATGTCCATTTGTAAGGTTCCTTGTCATTTTTCTCCCCATGCGTTTGACAACAACATGCCATACTTAGGGGGAACCTTTGTAACCTCTATATCCATCACTAGACTTTTTGCATGGATTTGGGTTAAAGTAATACATAGGTCTTTGATAAGACCTAGGCATCTAAATTTCCTAGAATTAAAGGAGTCTCAATCTTTGTAGGGTTCAGTAATGTCAAGTCCTAGTTTCTCCATCGCAGCCTTAGGAATTAGATTATGGGATGCACCTAAATCTAGGATAGCATTATGGAGAATTCTATCATGAATATTGAAATTGAAATAGAATGGAGGGACTCCTCCTTATTTTAGTCTTCCTTCAACTTCTAGCCCAAATAAGAGTTCAAGCTAATTATCATTCAAATTTACAAAGTCAGTGTTTTCCCCAATGTTTAAGGCTTTCATTACATGGGGTCTGTACATGTTTTTGTTCTTTAACTCTGTGAGAGGAGTATGAATTTTCATTTTTTCTAGTTCATTCTCAATATTGATTTTTTTTTTATTCTTACATAAGTTAGGAAATTTAGCTTGCTTTGTAATTTATTTTGTGATAGGATCTTTTTGTTGGTTGGTGGTTGGGACATCTACATGAGTAGTTTTAGAAATGTTGTTAGTAATCTTTTTGAGAGGGATTTCCATCCTTTTCTTACTATAATTATCTTCAATTTTCTTAGGAAGACTATTTGTTCTTTACCTAGGTTGATTTTCAGATGAATTCTTAGCAGGTTGTTCTGAGATTTTGGTATTGGGAGTGTCTGTATTATTTTTTCTTTTAAGGTTGTATTGCCTATGGAATTCCATTATGGAATTTTCAAACCCCTTTTTGTATTTATGTGACTCTTTAAAATTCAATTCAGTCTGGGCTATGAGAAAAAGTTCGAGCTCCTCTATAGTGAGGAAAATTGTTTCATCATAATATATCCCCAACAAATTTATTTAATTATTATCCAAATATTCCACAATATTCTCCTCATCATATGTGTAATTTTCCTAAAAATAGGCCGAACCTGTGAGTCAAGACCATTTTGTTCTCTTTCTTTAATATGGGGAACATTCCTTCTAACGTTTTGCTTTCTATTTTGAGGGACATTCTAGTTTTCTCTTGCTTGACTTTGGTCATTAGTGTTGATTATTTGCATCATTCAGTACTCTGACTAAGTTATCAATCTTATGATCCACTACAAAATTAGAAGGTTCTTGTTTTATGGTAACTCTGCGTTCAGACTTCAGTTTGGATTTTTTTGGCCAGGATGTTAGCCTCAACTTTAATTTCATTTTCTTGCATTTCTTCCAAATTGGTTGGCTCTCTCTCTCTAAGCTGATATTCCATATCTACATTGAAACCATCTGTAAAATAAATCAGAGCTAGACCAGGGGAGGGCTTGATGTATTATGGAATGGCATTGTAAACAATATTAAACTATTCAAAATATTATTCCATGCTTTCATTTGATTTTTTTTTTTCAATCCTTTAAACTCATTTAGGAGTTGAAGTGGATTATTCTTGATCTCCCATCTACCTCAAAAAGTTTGATGGAAAGCATCAAGGTTGGCTATAATTTCTGCGGGTAAACCCATAAACCATTTTTTGACATCACCTCCTAAACTCTGGGCAAATAATCTCATTTTAACATCAACTTCATCTACTTCTTGAAGGTCAAACACATCATTCATCATATCTACATGTTGTTGAGAAGTATATGCACCAGTGTTATCAAAGGTCACAATTTTTTATTGATAATATCAAGGCATAAAATTTAGCTGGGTTGGCAACATGAAAGGTGCATATCTACATGCCATAATTGTTTTGAAAGATTGACTTGAAGATGGATCTAATGTAGGTGTAGTTTTGATAACTATAGGGATACTAGGCACAAAAATTTGGGAAACCAAAGGTGAAGAGGTTGATATTATGGAGTGAGTAGGACTGGGAGGTTGAGAATTGACTGACTCGGACATTGACTAGACAAATAAGCTACTACAACTTGGTGAGCTCAAGTATTGCAACAATAATGCTGCAACTCCTAGGGCTCCCTTATTTACTTTTATCAACCTGGTAGTTTGTAACAAAGCTGGAAGCGATGGTGCTGTATGCACAAGTACCCGCTCTTACTGTAGGCTGTCACTTGATCAGCAGGCAGAAGCTCACTTAGGAGCTTAAGTCAACTTCTATGAGTTCTTAGAAAAATATTTTACTGTGATGGAAGAGAGCTAATCCTACAGAGGTTATTCTACTTGCAGAAAAAGAAGGAACACTGTAATGAAACAAAAACCCTAGCAAACCCTAATTTTGCATGAAAAGAGATAGAAACTATTGAAGTGGGTGCCATTAACCTCTGAAAAGGTAAATTGCATTTATTCAAGCTACTTTTGATGAGAGATGGAAAGAAATCATCTTTTTGTACTTTGGGGTATTTTTATGTGGAATTATTATGCTTATGGTTTGACTGATTATGACTATGCAGGGGTTTGGTGGCAAAGGAGGTTGGAGTTGGATTTTGCTAAAGATGAGGAAGGTGTGGAGAGGTCATAAGAAGTCCCTCAGACCCTTCTATAGACTTCCATTTTGATCATACTTCGAAAAATCGCTCGCATGAACTTCTACAGGAGGCTGCAGAGGATCGACAAGAAGTTCTACATGAGGTTCTACAACAGGAGGCTGAAAGTAGTTTTTTGAGGTTTGAAGGTGGAAAAGTGGTGGGAAAAGGGAAATTAAGGGTAGATGAAGGTTTTGGAGGGTCTAGGACTCTGTCAATGAAGATCAAGAACGAAGAAGAGGTTTGGATTTGTTCAAAGGGGAAGAAAGAAACTTTGCACAAAAATACAGAAATTAGGGCAAATTGGCGACATGAGGCAAATGAGTGGGGAAATATTGAGATATGAACTAGTACAGGTTGTGCTATGGAGGAATGATAAGGTGGAGTGTTCTACAAGTGAGATGCACACTTATTTCCCAAAACTGACTAAAGCAAAAACTGAAAAACAGAGTTTTTTCTATTTTAACCTAAAGTGTGACCTAAAAATAGAGTACTACTGAACATAACTTTATGAACAGAAAGTTATACAAGAAAGATGGTAAATGAAAGTAAAATGATCTAATCATGTGGATCCAAGCAAATATCAACTTCGCCAACTCAAAACATCACACTAGAAATTGCATGAAAGGCAAAAACTGTGTTTTTGGTGGCAACAGTTGTGTCTTGACCTCAAATCATGGTCCCAAGGAGGGAGAGAGGCGATCAAGACCTACTGGTAGCCTTTTTGGGTCTTTCTCTGTTACTACAACAAACTACTTAAGCAACTTGAAGCAAGAACAACTAATTTAACCATCAAAATCAACCTATCTCATCAAAGCAAGATTTAACCTAAACAACAGAAATCAGCTTATGAATGCAAGAAAAAAACCATATAAATACAAAAAGGAGGTGTTGGACAGCTTGGGTTGTGCCCTATCCAAGAGCTTTAGCCCTCTAGAGAAGATTGGTGATGGTTCAATGCTAGATCCGTCTTCATTGATTAAAAAATAATAGTTACATCTCAAAACTGTCTGCAAAAAGAGCTCGAAAGTGAGCTAAGTACAAGATTGCAATAAAGTGAAAAAATAGACTATCAAATGGCTAACCTACTAAGTCTTGAAGCCTTCTTACTTATACAATTGAGGACTCCCAATAGTCCTCCTAAACTTAAGGAACTCAACTGCCTAAAACTAGAGATAACAATAGCCCTACTTGAGTTGCTTGGTTGCCCCTTGGAATCATTGATGTGGTGTCCTTTGTACTTCGAGCTACTGATAGAGAACTTGAGAAAGGGTTCATTAATGTAGGAGACACCCCCCCTATAAGTCCTCAGCCCTGTTTCCTCAAAGTTGGTGATCATTATGCTCATAAATCCTTGGTCCTTGTCCAAAAATTGTCCAAAAATCTATAATAAACACTCATTAGAATATGTGGTAAAGTGACTATCCCCATTCACTCAATTGACATAAATATATTCAAAAATATGCACAAAGCTATGGAGAATGGTAGATTAAATGAAAATAATAGGAAAAATGAGCCCATATAGTTACCCATTTCTGGGGCTCATCATCACCCCCTTGTTGAATGGGTTGCTCATCCTCTGAGTGATTAATCCAGTTCTTCATCTTTAATAGCTTTAACAGCTTCCCTGACATCACCAACCTATGATGTTATATCCTCTTCTTTGTCATGAAAACTTGCTTTTTTGTCTACTTCCTCCCAATGCTTCTGTTCTTCCTCCTCTTTAACACCTTCCAACAGTCCTAGTAGTAGTGGGGAACTGAACTTAAGGCCAATCCAATTGGATTTCAAGGTTTGCATTGATTGTTTATATAGGGGCACTCTCATCATAGCCTCCCTCATTCTGGTTGGGGAATGATATTCCTTGATATTTAGGCTATGTGACAAGGTATTCCACCTTCTCATACATGCATGAAGATAGTTATCACCAAATAGTCTCTCCATATCTTCAAAATGAGCGATACCTTGTGCTTGTCTGTCAACATAATCTGGGAGGACTTGAGGATTGTCTGCAAGGTGTTGATGGGCATAAATGATATCTAAGGGGTTTTCTGGTTCTGCCCTTATCATGAGGGGTTCACTTAGCTCCTTTGTCATGATCCTTTGAATTTCCACTACCCTCTTATCTTCATGGTTCAACCAGGAAGCCATAGCCATGAGTTGTAGGTATCCTAGTGCAACATTCGGATCCCACAATTTCATGTCTTGTAGTGCCATATTATGGAGGTAAAATCTGCTAATTTGGCTCTATCCTCGGCTGAACTATTATCACATAAATGCATAAACTACTCATAATTCTAGAATAGGATTGTGCCCCTATGGGCCAATGTTTTGATCTAGAATTGGAGCCATTGGTCTTTGAGATATAGTGCATAGGATCTAGCTGGTTGTCTACATTGCAAGGCCTCCATTTCCCAGCTGGCCATGCAGGCCATCTAGGCTTCCTTTTCCTGCAACTGCTGTCTCAAAATCAACACTTCAGTTGCTGCTTGAGATTTCTTTTCTTGTTGTTGTTTCATCAGTATTTCATCGTCGATCTATGGCTCTTCTTGTTATAAATGTAACCCAGAAATATATGAGAATATAATTAAACACAAGAATAACAATATCTAAAAATAGATAGAAATGATTCACTTTATTAATGAAAACTCTTCAGGTAGGGCAACACTATACATTCATTCCTTAAGGAAGGAGAACACTCCACAAGCCATATGCCTGTTCATACAATAATCCTTGATACATTCCTTGACATCCCTCCATGTGGAGTCTCTAGCCTCTATATAGGCCTCATACATACAATACCATGGATAATTACCATGGTTCCCTCATACCATCGAACTAATACCATGGGACCATTACATTATTACCAACTACTTATGGTTCCTTACATCAAATGGGTTAACCACCTTATTTATTACTATGGCCCATCCCATTATTACATTATTACCTTGGGTACCTCCCTTGGTACCCCATATTATCCCCCCTAGGTATATAAAATTCCACCCCCCTTAGCATGTTTCATCCCCGAAACATGGGAAGAACACAAATAATAAGATCTACTCAAAAGACTAGTCCACTGGTACCGTGCGTGTGCATCTAGCCATCCAAGAGAAAGGTGAACCCTCGATTTCGCTGGTGCCTCGCGCGTGTGAGATGGAAGTGGACCGTGGTAGCTCTTTTGTGGTCATGTGCCGTAGGTGGATCTTCACTCCTCTCTATCTGTCTTGCGGGGGTTGTTGTCTTTGTGACTAATTGGTTACCATCTTGATGGTTGTCTTGCTGGGTGATGTGGGTGATGATATGTTGAAGTTTTAACCCACGGTGTATTTTTCTTTAATTCACCCCTTACTGGAGCCTGACTGTTATGTGGTGTCTGCTGTGGTGTCTTATCTTTCAATATTACTTCAACCACTGAGCCCTCCTTTGATGTATTAGCACCTGTAACCTTTTCTGCTTCAGCCTCTATTTGTGTTTGATTGTCAATCATCACTGGCTCATCATCTAATATGTCAGACCCTAGAACATCTTCTGCTTCAACCTCCTTGGACTCTACCTGTTTATTAATGGAAATATCTTGTAATGTAATTTTCTTCTTTTTATACCAGAGCTTCAGGAATTTCTTCTCTACATTAATATTGATAGTACCCACTGATTCCATCCAAGGGTATCCCAAAACAACATCCATGTTATCCATATCTGAAGCATAAAAATCACCATGTAACACATACTTATCCATAGAAAGCTTCAAATCCTTATAAATTTGAATATCCTCATCATCAACCTATGTATTTTCAATGTGTTTTGCTAGAACTTGCAATTTTTTTGCCAAATTAACATTGATAAAATTATGCTTGCAACTAGGATTGATAGAAACAATTATCTTCTCTTTCTGAATTAATCCATGAACCTGTAATGAGGATATACCAGTAGGAAATAGCCCCAAATGTTTCTCCTTATCTTGTTTTCTCGCATGAGCCCATCTATCTAAAAGTAATTTTTCAAATTCTTCCTCGGGTAGGTTGGAACACTTTAAGTAATCCCCACCATGTGGTTGCCTCATCTTCAAAATTAGCCACTCCCAACCATTTCCAATTGTGTTTAAATAACCTCTTGTCTTATTTTATGTATTCTTCAATAGTAGAACCATTATCGTTTCCTATAAAATCTAGAACCACCATGAAGAGGGTTTTGAAAAAATTCACTCACGCGGCGAAAATTTGAAATTGTCACAATTTAGTCAATATTGCTCAGAATCCCTTTTATGACCTATTTTCAGAAATGGAACAATCATTCTGCATCTTCCCATGTGATAGAAATCCTGATCCAGGCACTAGAATTTTAGATCTATGCTGCAACTCTCCCGTCGTTACTCAAAAATTCTGAAAAAAGCGTTGATTTAAATCAGCGATATCTCCCTCATCCAGACTCCGATTCAACTGATATGTTTTTTGAAATCGGGTATATTTTTACAAAGAATTCGGACCTATAATCAAATTTTGCAGATCTTGCACCAGGATGTCCAGATATTCGCCGCAAACTCGCTGCCCCGAAAAATTGTCTGCAACACCACTGATTTTTAAATCAGCGATATCTCCTTCATCTAGACTTCGATTCGACCGATTTTTTTCTGAAATCGGGTATTTTTTCACATAGAATCTAGATCTTTAATTATATTTTGCAGATCTTGTACCAAAACGTACAGATCTGATCTACAAACTCGCCGCCCCCGAAATCCTGCAAAAAATAATAAAAAATTCTCCACTTTGTTTCCCAAGAAAGTGCTCTGGTACCACTTGTTATAAATCTAACCCAGAAATATATGAGAATATAGTCAAACACAATAATAACAATATTTGAAAATAGATAGAAATGATTCACTTTATTAATCAAAATCCTTAAGGTTGGGCAACACCATACATTCACTCCTTAAGGAAGGAGAACACTCCACAAGCCATATGCCTGTTCATACAATAGTCCTTGACACATTCCTTGACATCCCTCCATGTGGAGTCTCTAGCCTCTATATAGGCCTCATACATACAATACCATGGATCATTACCATGGTTCCCTCATACCATCGAACTAATACCATGGTCCCATTACATTATTACTAACTACTTGTGGTCCCTTACATGAAATGGGTTAACCACCTTATTTATTACTATGGCCCATCCCATTATTACATTATTACCTTGGGTATCTCTCTCGGTACCCCATATTATCCCCCCTAGGTATATAAAACTTCCTCTTATTGTTATTTCTATTTTGCTTCCTTATCTACTAGGGGATCTTCCTATTGTTGTTGTCCTTCAAAAATTGGCAACTTGTCTCCCCCTTGAGTTTCATGTACCTATAACTGCTTTTTCAGCAATTCATTTTCTTCCTATAGTTGCGCTCTTCTAATGCTCTCCGTGTGTCTTACCATTCCCAACTCTCTTCTCAACTCTCTCAAGTAGTCTTCCATGTGCCCTATATCTTCAACTCCTTTAGTTTTAGCAATCTGCATCCAGATGTGGGTTCTGACCCTTTCTTATTCTATTTCAAGGAAAAGAGGCACAATAAATTTCTGTGGGATGATCTTCCCACCTTCTAGCAGATTGTAATATAAGCCTAAATTAGGTTGAGGGCTGGGTTCAGGTATCTCTTTGGCCTTGCCTTCCTCTTGTGATTGTTTTGATGCCTTCTCTTCTAATTTTTCAGTTTCTTTCAGCTTGGTCAATGTTTCCTGTAGAAAGGTTTGAGCTTCCTGTAGGACTGCTTTGGAGTCCATCACTTTGATTATTTCCTTCCAGGTGGAGGTTTTGGGACTCCCTCTCTCATAGGTGATAAAGATCTTGGAAGGAGATTCCTCCTTCATCTTAGCAGGTGCATCTTCAATGATAATGGGTTCTTTGAATGGTGGTTGGGGCTTACCCACCTTAGTACTGGTGCTCCTCCTAGCTTTGAAATACATGGATGTTTCTCTTTTTCTTTTTCCCTTTTATTTTGTTAGAGTGCTCAATGCAGCAAGCACAACTGTTGCTTCCTTTACCAATGTTTCATGGGATGCTTCTTTCTGTTGCTCTTTCCCTTCATCTTCTGCAGTCTTTTCTGTGTCTACTATTTTTTCTTGTGTCTCTGCTATCTCTGGTAGTGTCTTCTCCTTTTCTTGTTGGGTCCCTGCCTCTCCTGTGGCAGTCTTTTTCTGGGCTTTCTTGGGTTTTTTCTTCTCAACTTTTGTTCTTTTCCTCTTCTCTGTTTTTGAAGTTATTTTCTTTTCTACCTTAGGTACAATATTGGATTTTTCAAGTTCCTCCTCTTCTTTCTGCTTCTCCTCTATTTGTTGTTCCTCCTATGTTTGAATATTTTGTGTCTTCTCATGAGTTTCCTTCCCAATTTCCTCTTTCTCTTCCTCCTCCTCACTGCAAGATGGGCTAATTTCCCTAGTCAAATTTTTGATGTCATCTCCCCTAGACATATTCCTGAAAATTTCCCAAGCTATGGGTATGGTGTATATGTGTAGGGAATCTTCCACCAATAATTTAATGAGGCCATGGCGGGCTAGCTGGTCTGGGACCCCTGTATTCAACTTGGTGTCAGATTCTATGAAGGACTGGAGGAGGAAATATGGAAGACTAAGTTTCCTAGCTATAGGTAGGTCCATCCCATATCTCAATTCATGCAATAACCTGAAGTGATAACCATAAATTATACCGAACCTTCATTCACAAGTGCATATTCCATTATCTGGTAGCTGACTTCACTCCATGGAGGAGGTAAGCTTGTCCTTTTGACCCGATTTTTATCCTCTACATGATGCTCCTCAGGTTGAAAAAATGTCTTGTTAGCAACATGTCCCAATGTTTTTTCCTCCTTGCTCCAAGGGAGCCCAAGTGGAAGACCTGTGATTCTGATGATAAAATCAAGTGTAAGCTCTAGGGTCAGAGCCCTGAGGCTGGCTGTAGCATGTGTTTTCGAATGGGGTCTTAAGGACATAAAAAATTCTTCAGTCACCTCATCATCATATCCATGAATTATTTCAAAGAAAGATATCCACTTTTCCCTGGTAAAGAGGGCCACCACCTCAAGGTGCTCATGCAATTTGTTGGAGTTTAAAGGCTCCTTTCTCATAAAACTTTCTGACATGTTGTTTAATGGTTTCTGAATGTGCTTAGGTGAGGAAAAAACAATAGTTTCCAAAATAAAAAACAAAGGGACAACTGAGTTTTGTTTCTTTTCTGAAACTGTAGGAGGAATTTCCCATATGCTTCTTCTTCACAACACCAATTTGCAATTTTCCCTTTCTTCAAACTGTTCTCAACCTGAATTTGCTTCTTGGTTCTTGGAAGAAATCAATACTTTGACAGAACATGGACTATATAAACAATGGTTTTTCACATAGTAGATAGACTTGCAATTTCATTTCCTTCCCAGGTTTGATTTCTATGATTGCATTCCGCTTTTTTTTACAGCAGAATGTGAGGAAGAAAAATGCAGATTTTGAATGCAGAGAAGGAAATGGAGACACTGTGTGGAACTCAAAAAATATACAACATACTTTTAAATTTCTCTTTTATTTTTTTTCTTCAACCAATATTGTATTTTTAATCCACCACATATCTAGACATATCGTATGCCAAACAGGTTTTCGAGCCTACCTCATTCCCAGCTTGAATTTGACAAAATTTTCAACTTTTTTTGCTACAGAGCTGCTCTCTATGCTTCTTGTAGAAATCCTCCTATAGACAGTGTTCCTAATCCTGTAGAATGCAGTAGTCCTCCTGTAGAACCTGATAGGTGGGAAGGTTTTGAAAAACTGGTAGAAAATGCCTGGTTCACTGTTCTGAAGGTGGTAGATGAGTACTGTAGTTGAGGATGTCATAAATGAAAATTAAACAAAGGGTGGTGGAGTCTTAGAGCACACTACACTTAACTTCTGGCATAATCCGCAGTGAGGAGGTGAGGTGGCTAGATGGGTATGTTATCCCCATTCGGACCGTTCGTCATATGCCAGTGCAATTATGGTTCTTCATGTCACTTGACCGCCATCACCTTCTTTACTCCCATTATACGCTGCCACCAATACCGGTTTTGAATGTTTCCCTCCCGTGTTGACATGCCACACGTGCTAACTGCGTATCTGATTCACAGTTTGAATTGGACGTGGTTCAATTAAATTCCATGAGGGTGTGTAAACTGAATAAGGGTGGCCAATCAACTAGCCACTGATTCCACTTAATCGTGACCACTCTCATAGTTCATGCAGTTTTGAAATAATATTCATGTAATCAAGGAATAGGTTTAGCCACTTACCTGCTTAGTCGCTACTGTGCTATGTGTTAACACTCAAGTTTTCCCAAATGTTGTGAGAAATGGAAAGAAGGCTGAGGTAACCTTAAACCAACCTTTTAGATACAGATTCTAGCCAATCTACATCTAGAGAGGGCTCTCCTTTTAAGTTTTAGCTTTGTTTTTTAAATATATTAGGCTAGTTGTGAAGTTTAGGAACTTTGTTTGAGTTTGGGTGGTGAGATTCAATAGCAAAGGGATAAGACTAAGTAGTTTAGGCCATTGGGTTAATGGAGTCAAGGAAGATGGCTTAACCGGACTTGGTTTCTTAACAAAGGATGGTTTCACAGGGCAAGATGGTCAAACAGGGAACAAATAAAGACTTGGAATAAATGGAATGATTTCAAAATAGGTGAAGGGCAGTTAAGAATCCTTCAATCTATTTGAAGAGGGAATGTGAATGATTACTAATAAAGAGTAGTTAAGTATTCTTTAATAAATAGTCAAAGTGATAGAACTAGGAAATAGAAGCAATTAAGGTTTCACTGTTCATTCTAATTCAGAAGAAAACATAGAAAATCATAACTTTTGAAGACAGAGTGAAATAAAGAATATTTTGAATTAGTCCTTTTTGTTTATCATTCAGATATGAACAAAGATGATATAAGAAACAAGGAAAACTTTAAAACACAAGGTGTAGAGGACTTATTGATCTGGTGTTTGATTCAAGAAATCTGTGAAAATTCCTTTGCTTCAATTCTTTATCCAGCAAGCCATACAAAAGTTTGATCCAATTAGCACTTTATTCCAAAATAACCAATATTACAGAAATGTATATGAATCCACCCTCAATACTCCAATTGATGGAATATTTATACAAAATATTTTACATAAAATATTTCACAATAGAGTGAGATATATTCTAGTGACAAATAATCATATTTTACAAGAAAATAGAGACAACTAGTCTCGAAGATAGGAGAAAGGTGAACTGATGTTGTGCTATTCCTTTTCTTTCCGAGTGTGCTGGAGGCAGGCCCTAGAATTTGGCTTGCTACTATCTTCTATGGTAACTTCATGTTGGCTGTCCTGTTTTAACTGATACTCTTTATCTTCTCTAATACACTTCGACCTGTTTGACCTTCATTCATCTATGTTTATATCAACAAGGTAAATAGCCCAAAATTTACATTTTACGAAAGGTAAATTTACAAAATTTCTAACATATCTTCCCACCATTTCTGCTCTGGCAATTAGTGCTTCTAAAGTTTCCTGAGAGTTTCATCAGTCTTTGTATATTTGAAGAAGTTAGGCTGGATGGTGAATAGGTTCTTTACCTCATGCTCAATGTAGAATAAGTTCTCTAAGCTGTCATAGAGAACTTGGCCTGTGGGAAGTGCTTTCACTCCTGATGCACTTGATGATGAGCTAGCTTGAATACCAACATACTTATTCAATTTATCTACATAATCAATGTGTTTCATTAATTTATCATTAATTACCAAAGGACTTGGTAGCCCTTTACTTTGTAAAACTGTGAATTTCTCCATAAAAAAATTGATTTCTACTTGCATGTCTTGGCATCTTCTCTCTAAGTTTTGCATCAAGTTTCTCTTGGTTAGAACCCTTTTGATTTCCAAAATGGTATCTGTCTTGTCTGACATGCCAAGTTCTTCCAGCTATTCTCTATTTTTGTTATTCAAAAAATGTATAAGCTAATTGGTTTCCTCTAATATTTTACCTAACTGTGCTCTTGTCTGCTGAATTGCTCCATTGGTTGTTTTCACTAAGTTGATCTGCTCATAGATTACTTGGATTGATGGCCATATTTCATTTATAGGCTGAATGATATTAGCCCAAAGGATTTTCCTGATTTGTGCCAAGGGCTTATCAAAAGTGAGTTCTTGTTCTAAGGTTTCACTTTACCTTCCAATGCTTTAATCTCCCTATTCTTTCCCACGACACTTATTTTGGAAATATCATAATTTCTTTCGGCCTTAGCCAATTGCTCTTTTATTTGTTTCAACTCTGTAACTTGTAATCTTAATTCCTCCATGGCTTTTATCAATTCTTCAGTGCTCATATTAGTACTACTTCCTAGTGCTATACTTACTGTTGATGTACCTGTTGCAATTGTACCTATAGTTACCTCTGTTGTGACTGCTAGGACATTTGGAGCTAATGTTGTTGCAAGTGTGGAGGGAACTGTAGTTGAGACTATGGGGATTATCTCAGAAGGCTAAAAGGTCGACTCTCCCTACTTTTCCTTCGGTGTTTTTTCTAACGCCTGCTCTGTATAATTTAATCTTTCACTAAGTTTCAAGAGCAGGTCCATCATATCCTCTTCACATTTCTACTGTATAACTTCTGTAGTTTGTGGATGCCTTGAAGGAGATAGTTTCAGTTGTTTCCTCAGGGTAGCAATGTCCTCCTCTTTTTTCTTGATTAGCGAATTTATTCCTTTAACATCTTTGGGATCATGTCCCAATCCAATGATGATCTCTTCTAATGATTTGATTATGTTATCCTTGGCAAGAGAAGAAGCTTTCTCAAAATTTAATTTAGTAGTTGTATTATCCAAGGAATTTTGTAACTTGTGGGCCAGCATTGCTTTGTCAGTCAATGTGGAATAAACCATTTTCTCATTTTGCTTGTGAAGCTCAATCTGGTCCATAGGATGAGTATCTTTGGCTAAGACCTCGCAGTTTGTTGTAATGTAATTTGTAGCTGACTGGGGTTGTTGTACCTTCGGCTTAAAGTAAACCATTGACATTTTGCCTTCCTTAATGTCATAGGCTGACATTAGTCTCTACTGGTTTGTGGTGGCCATTTTCAAATACTGACTGTAAATTTGAAGTATTACAAGATCATTTCTGGCTTTTATCTCTGTGAAGGTCTTCTTGATGTCTGAAAACTGTTTTCTTTGTGGCCTGAGGGATGAAACTTTTGTACTGTGTTGTCTTTATAACTCTTGCATCTGTGAGCTGGTAGATGTTCCTCCCACTGTAAAAGTTTGTTGGCTAGCTCTTTCTTCTCTCTAGCTATATATAGTTTCTTCAATTATTTCCTCTTCTAACAGAGGATTCAGTCTTTGTCTCTTTTCTCCAGGTTGTTTTGTTGGTCCACTAATAGGTGTGGTGGTTCATATGTCCCTCTTTTTGTTTCTTTCCTCATTTAGAGGAGTTTTTTCTTGGGTGTGGAGCCTGATTATCTTCTATATTCAAAAGTACCACCACATTGGACCCCAGTTCAAAATGGGGGCGGCAACGCCGCCCGTAAAATATTCGCTGCAGGTGGGGCAGCTGCGACCTTTGGGAGCCCCCCCCTGGCGGGGGGTTTCGGGGGCAGCGCCCCCGAAGC
>APFE030394266.1:0-19545 GCA_000404065.3 Pinus taeda
AAAAACTTAAAAAAATAATAAAACAATAATATTTTAAGAATTTTAATTTTTAATGCATTAAAAATTCGACGGATGAGATTAAGAGATATCTTGATCCTCATCGACGGTCGAGATCATTTTGACGTGGATCACTCAAACTAGCCGTTGGGAATTTTTCCTTTAAATAGGGTGCTAGGGGTCATTTGAGATCATATTCGATCTGTGAGTTTTGTGCTGAAGAAGCTCTCTTGTAAACTTTTCTGGTGCTAATAAAGAAAGACTTTGGGGTCGAAATCTTGCTGGTGTTACTCTCTTGAAGTGTTGTGAGCTATTTCATTTTCTGCATATTTTAATTTTCAGCCATTAATAACAGCTTAATGAAGAGTATTGTTGAGCATAGGTATCTTGTTCACTTGCTAGGGTTTGAATGGTATTAGGGTTTCTGAAGTAATGGCAGGTAGCTCTATTGCATTGGAGATCTAGTACTGTTTTTCCTCTCTTTATTGATGGTTAAAATGAGTTGTACAGGAATATCTTGTTGAAGAAGATTAATGGGTGTTTGGGGAAGTTCTCGGCTGAACCAGCCAACTCCCGCAAGCATTTTCTTGCAAAGCCTAGCTAGTTTTGATCCTGGGTTAATCATTTAGTTTGTTTTATTATTTGCATGAGAGGTTTCTTAAATATTTTCATAGTAAATCTGAAGTTCTAAAAAAAAAAAAATTGATGATAACTGACAAATCTGGCTGTTATAGGGCCATAGATCTGTAAACGCTGCAACTGTTGGGCTGATTTAAGGTTTCAAATTTTGTTTTGTACACATTATTTTTGCGCTTGGTTTCCTTTTGCAGATTGCAGATACAGGATTGAGAAATTCTTCAGGGTTTCTGAAGATATCCGAGGGTTTATCAGTGTTGTCTGGTGTTCAGGGTTTTCAAATTTTATCTAAAAAGGAATCTGCAGCGATTTCATCTCCAGCCATCAATCCATCTCCACGTTGCTGCCCACTCAGCAATCTGTTCACTTTGCATTATATCTCACGCAGCCATATCCCATCATAGCTTCTCTGTCGTGCAAGTTTTCGTTTCCTTCTTCACGCCAAATAGCAATCACGCTCTCTGCCTGTCCAATCACCCACACGTTTTATTTTCCTTATCTCTACGATTGCCCTTACTCCAACGTATCATCACCATTCAGCAAACCCACCTCACCTGCAATTGCATCCATTACGCGTGCCATTTTTGTCCCTCCCGTGCGCAGTCATTACCTCAACCAATCTTGCAAGCGTTCCCTTCTCCGCCGTCACGAGGCTGCAAAGACAAGACCACGTCCTAACTTTTACGGGCCAGGGTTTTGAGTTGAGTTTCATTATACACTGGATTTCTTATGCGTTCATTCTTCCTGCGTTCATCATCGCTGCTCAACTTGCAGCCTTCTTCGCGTCCTTATACAAGCTTCATCTCGCTGCACCCTTGCCAAACGCATCGTTGCTGAGCTCTGCCACCACCCCGTTTTCTGTTGCTGTTCAATTTCAAGGGTTAACGCAGTTTATCTGACCGACGGGCCACCTGCAAACCTGCGTGGGTTTCTTCTACTCTTCGTTGCCGCCGTCAAACTCCACAGCCCGCACGCGAGCCTGCAAACACATAACAAACTCGAATTTTTGGTTTTGATATGAGTCGTAAGTTTCAAGCTTAGAAGCTTGGCGTTAGCATCATTTTATAGCATAGGTCTTTTTGTTTGTTTGATAATTCTATAGCGTAGATTTAGATGTAACAAAAATTAAAATCGTTTTTTTTTCATTTTAGATTTTGTTTTAGTTACGTTTTAGTTTTATTTTGTTTAATATATATGTATGCGTTATTTTAGATTGTTAGGTTAAAAAATTTAAATTTTTAATTTAAATAAATAAAATCATAAGAAAAGTTAGGGTTTAGATTTTGATTTTTTAGTTTTAGTTTTAATTAAGATTAAATAAGATTTTCATTTTTTTACTTTGTTAAAAATTAAAATTCAGTAAGAAAAAAAAAAAAAAACATTTAAAAAAAAAAATCATAAAAAATATAAAAAGACTTTAAAAATTCCTTTTATTTAGACTTTAGACTTTAGATTAAATTTTAAGTTTTGTTTTAGTTTAGATTTTTAGTTTTAGAATTTTATTTTATCTGAAAAGCATAAAAATATCTTGGAAATATTTTGCCAATTGAAGTCTTAGCTCGAGAATTTATCACGTTCTATTTTTCTTGCTGAGGCTAAAATTTTGATTAATGTTTATCGTCTTTTACGTGATTTGGCATGCTTGAAGGATCATGAATGTAGTATCTGGTTAATGTTCAAATTTACATGGTTATATGTCAAGCTTTATCTTTCGAAGTTTCAAAAACTGCTAGATCATCGTTAAAACATTGTGAAATTACTGGATATCTTGCATCATTCGAGTCATTTGATGTAAATGATTGCTCTACGGGGTTTACTTTTCTGCAGCATTTAGTAAGTAATCGTTTAAACATCAAACCCATAAGGCACTGGTCCATTAAATTAAATAAATCCATTTAGTGTTGTCCTCCTTCGTGTCTCCCAAACCAACTGGTTCACAGTTGGTCTTCCACTTTCCTACAGGGTCTACCCCCCTTAGCCGCGGGAGACAGGCTTAAACGGAGAGATCGGGGATCAGAGTGACAGCCCTGATCTGAGCGTTGTCGTGACGATCCGTGCGACAACAGGTTCTTCCACATCGGGCATCGTCTCATCTTCCTTTTCCCTTGGTTCCCTAGTGTCAGCTTCTTTAGATCCCCTTTGAGTAGGAAGATTGTCAACTTTGCTAACAGCGATATCTTCATCAAAGGTAATATCATGGCTAATCTCGATTTCCTTTTGACCAATCACATAGATTCTACAGCCCTTACTGTTTTCGCTAGAGCCCACGAAGATTCCTTTCTTTCCAAATGCACCCAATTTATTCCTCTTCTCCTTCGGCACATGAAAATATACCGAACTTCCAAAAATTCTAAAATGAGATACGTTAGGTTTCTTACCAGTGAACATCTCTTCGAGAGTCTTGGAACCCAATGCTTGATGAGGGCATCGGTTTTGCATATATACGGCGGTATTTGCGGCTTTGGAACATAGAAACTTTGGAAGTCTTTAATCATGGAGCATAGCACGAACAGCTTCCACAATCGTATGATTCTTCCTTTCCGCCACACCATTCTGCTCAGGAGTATATGGTGTTGTAGTCTCCCTCTTAATGCCATTCTCTTTGCAAAAGTCATGGAACTCATTGGATTCATACTCAGTCCCATTATCAGTCCTTAAGATCTTGACCTTCTTTTCAGTTTGATTTTCGATCAAGGCTTTGAAGTGACGAAACCAAGTGAACACTTCATCCTTCTTTTTCAAGAAGTATATCCAAGTCTTGCGAGAATAATCATCTATAAAAGTGAGGTAATATAAATATCCTCCCAAAGAGTTCACAGGCATCATACCAGATATGTCCGAGTGAACCAACTGCAATATATCGGAGGTCTTGCTTTGGCTTGAGGGGAATAGCCCCCTTTTGAGCTTTTCCCTTCGGCACATCCAAGACATACACCTTCTTGCTATACTTGGAACTCGGGCATCCTTGTCACCATTTGTCTTGCATTGGGTAGAGCTTTATAATGAAGGTGAGCAAACCTCCGATGGCATAGTTCGAACTGAAGTGATGTGTCACAAGACATGACACCCAGCGGACTTCCTCTGACCTGATATAATGAAGCGACTCGAAACCCAAGAGTGAAAGCTTCCTTAAAATTCTTTTTCCATACATGTAACTTGCCATCAATGAAGGTTACCTTTTAGCCTTTGTCCTCCATTGCCGAAACGAACACCAGGTTCTTTTTGAGATCAGGTACATATAGGACTTCTTGCAAATGAATTGTATTACCCTGATTCAACTGAAGAGTGACATTCCCTACGCCTTTCACGGGATATTTTGCATTGTCCCCAAGAACAATTTCCAAGGTGGTCTCCTTTTCTATCAGTTTAGAGAGAGCTTCTTTGAAACCAGTTAAGTGCCTTGAGGCACCACTATCAATAAGCCAATTTCCCAGCGTGTCCAGGGGAGCAGTGGTAGAGAGGGTCACTGGTAGACAATATTCATCTTGCTTATTGTTAACAACATTAGATTCATACTTGGAGTTTCTTTCCTTCTTGAAGGGTTGTCCTCTTCCTTGATTTCTGACATTTCTTTTACCTCTACCATTGGACCTGCCATTCCTTTGATTGCCTCGAGAATGATTTTGTTCATCGTCATAGTGTGAGTCCCTTTTATCAGGGCAATCCCTCACATAGTGGCCCATTTTGTTGCAGTTGTAACATCCACCCTTTGGTCCAGCCTTTCCTTTGGATTTAGACCCATAATTGTTTCTTCTTTTAGCATGAGAAGAAAAGGCAGAGGGATGGCCTTTAAGTGCGGGTATTTCTTGTTCTTCCATCCTTGTCTCTTCTTGAATACATCTAGCCATCAATTTCTCAAATCCTAGGATGGCATTATTGTTGAGAAGAGTAGTCCTGATTCCTAAATATATATCATTCCGGTGGCAGTCCTCCAAGAGTTGTGATAGTCATTTCCCTGTGAGGAACTACTTCCCCAATAGATAGGAGATCATTCTTGATCTCGATGATCCTTAAGAAATATGCTTGCATACTCTCATCTTTGCCCTTCTTAATTTCCTTGAGCTTATTTCTAAGGAACAAAACTTGATTTGCATCATTATCTTTAAATAAACTCACCAATCTATCGTAGATTTCCTTGGAGGTTGTTAGGACGGAAACATAGGCCACCAGGCGCTTGTCGATAGAGTCCCGGATGATCTTCCTTGCTTTGAATTCTCCCTTGGACCACTTGCTTTTGGCAGTAGCGGATGCATTTGCTGGAGGCGAAACAATATTGCCTCTCACATGGTCCAACACTTCTTGATATTCTAAAGTTAGATCGAGAGACATCTTCCATCCGTGATAGTCAGACTTCTCATGGAGCATGTCTTCAGCGAGGAAGAGTGTTGAGGACCCAATGAAGTTTTTAGGATAGCCTTGCCAACCTTCTCTTCGATGATTGCTCATGCTCTTGCTCTTGGTTGGGCTTTGTCTTCACCTCAGCTCTGATACCATGTTAAATTATGGTATGTTCTATGCTTACATCAATTTACTTCTTTTCTTCTTATTAGCCACAGATTAGCAATCACATATACATTAAGTAAAGTGCAGATAGAACATTAAACGATCAACAGAAAACAAGCCAAGACAAGAAACACAAGATGTGGCAGCTAGCCAGGGACAAACCCCAATGCGGGGAAACCCTTTGATCAAATTTTCTTTTATCTTCAATAGTTCAACAGAGAGAAATAGTACAAAATCAGAATTCTGTAATTTTATATTAGCAGCAACAAACCCTATATCAGCTAAGTCAAACTTGGTCAAACAAGTTGAAATTGACCTCCAATATGCTTGGTCAATTTTCGGTCAACTAGCCCTCGAACAGCCCTTGAACAACCCCAAAAACACAGTCAAACTATTGTTGACTGAAGTCAACTTGCTTCCCAAAACTAGGGCAATCAACACTGGTCAAACCTATGGATGGACCTTCAACAGTTTCAGCGTCCTCCTTATTCCCACGTGTGAGTTGCTCCTTGTATAACCCAAAGCCTAAGGAGAGAGAGAAGAATGAGTGAGATGAGTTGATGAGAAAATGAATCAACCTCTCTAGTATTTATATGATTCACTCGGCATGTGTGCCACACTTTTAACTGCTAGCCGACCTTGACAATTTGTCAAGTAAATACAAATAAATTCATATCTCCATAAATACTTGTCGGAATAGAATGATCTCTAGATCAATCCTAGACCTCTCGACAAGAGGAATCTAGGAAAAATATCAGCTGCCATAAATGAGGTGACCCACATGGAGCTTGGCCCTAGTTACCAATTTTAACAGTCTACTTAATGTACTATTGATTTTGTATTTCAGTTGAAGTTTACTTAGGATAGGTACTTGACCAAGTTGATGTCATTGTGTGAGAAACCCTAGGTTACTTGGGAGAAGTATTTGTACCCTAGAAAGGGTTTTGTCTACTTCATATACTACTGACTTCATGCACTTGAGACTTGTTCAAGATGTGCAGGGTGACTCTCAATCTCAAAGGGTATGACAAGTTAAATGGAGTCTCTAACTTTGTTCCATTGAAGCTTAGACTTCAATTTTTTGTGGAGGAGGCCAAAACTTTGGGAACAAGTTGAGAAGGAGATTTCAGAATATGTTGATCCAACAACTTTAGCCCCTAATCGAAACAACGAAGCGAAAGTGAAGAGAATCATTCTTGATCCTATGAAGAATCACTTCATCTCACACATTTTAGATAAGACATAGGTAAAAAGATGTTTGATTCTTTGGTTGAGTTGTTTCAGAACTCTTGCGCTTCTCAACATAGATGACTTTGTGAAACTAGCTCTTAGTTGTTCGCATGAGCAAGACAAATAATATGATGAGCTACTTGACCAAAATCAGTGAAGTAAAGGATCAAGAGTTGGTGGTCATTTCCCTAAAATGGCTTGCTCCTTCTTGAATTCCTTTTCTTCAAGGTATTTGTGCTCAAAAAAATACACCAAAGTTTCCTAGGCTTTGAGTTGATCTTGAACAGGAAGAAATCAAATTGCTATCCTGTTTAGAAAAACATGTGGAAAGTAAATACTATTTGGTCTTGTCGAAAAGGAAAACAAGAATAGCAAGAAAGGATTCAAGAAGAAGGATGGGACAAATACAGGGAAAAAAACTTGAGTAAGGTGATGTGCTTCTGATGTCACAAGATGAGACATTGCAAGCGAGAGTCCACTAAAAAAGGGATGCAAGATAGGTTGTAGATGGGACTATTGCAAGACCAGAGGAGATAAAATCTCAATTTGAGACTACCTTTTCCATGACTTCTTGTTTATCTTCTAACATTGTATCGATTGCTAGTCGATATGTGGATAATTGTTAATTTTAGGTATGTTCTATGCTTAGAGGAATTTATTTCAATTTTCACAGTGAACTCAATAGCTTTTCCAAATTAGCAATCACGTCAACATAATAGTAAATTGCAGATAGAACATAAGCATAAACCGCAAAAGACAGCCAAGACAAGAGGACACAAGATGTGGCGCTAGCCAGGGGCAAACCCCAATGTGGGGAAACCCTTGATCAATTCTTCTTATATGTTCTTCAATAGTTCAGTAGAGAGGGAGAGAGATAGTACATATACAACAGAAGTCAACACTTTGACTTATCTAAATAAGAGCATAGATCATCTCTAAGTAGATGATACATGAGGTAGCTGAACTCAATTGAAGACATGTTGCTTCAACTGATTCTCCCAGGTGACTCCATCACCATGCTACACCTATCATTGTGTTGCTCCTCATCATCATGTTGCACCTCACTGAGTTGCACCATGTTGCACCCATCATCATTATGCTGCATCTCATCATGCTTCACTAATCATGACTGAACCCATCACTGTACTGCATCATGTACCATTGTTGTCCCATGTACCATTGTTGCACCATGTTGCCACACTACTATCCCATGTGGCATGTTGTACCATGTTGCCATACTATTGTCCCATGTGCTTGCAGCACCATGCTTGCCACTGTTGTCCCATGTGCTTGTTGCACCATGCTTGCCACTACTATCCCATGTGCTTGCCATACCGCTGTCCCAATGTGCTTGCACCACCATTCTTGCTACCATGTGCTTGTTGCACCTTGTTGCCGCTGCTATCCCATAGTAAGCTACAACAACCCAACAATCATGCCCAAAACATACCTTGAACAACCTCAATAAACTGCAGCCTAGTGAAGGTAGATAGCTGCCTCCACATGTTGTTGTTCTGGGCATATGGCAGCCCCTAACACTTCCACGCTCGCCTGTTTTGGAGTGGCTAGGCTTGTGGCCTACCACACACCTCCGCTACCACCTAAAACCCATTTAAAACACCTTAGGTTGCCATCTAAAATGCTCGTAGGGCTTGCGGCTTACCCATAGCAACCTACACAACCCGTCACCATGAGTTAGACACCTAAGAACTCCTCCACACAGGTTGCAACAGCCTTTCCTTGTCTCGGCCCTTTAGGGAGTAATCTCAACCTCCCTTACAGCAAACTCGGCCCTCCAAAAGATCATGAAACAAGCCTCTATAACCATGCTATTCAACTCTCCTTTGTTGCGGCTAAGACAGAGTTCCCTTGCCTCCAACTTAGGGATATCTCCTTCACAACCTGATTGTGTCTCCTTGGATTAGGGCAGACTATGGCTAGACATCCTTTAGGACTACGGCTAGGGCTTCCTACTTAGGATTGCGTTTTCCTTGCTAGGGTATCATCTCTAGGGAAGCTCCCTTAGTCTCTTTTCCTCCTGCATCTAGGGCTTCATCATCTAAATTTCTCTTGCCACTAAAACCCAAAACAAGTGGAGAGAAATCAAGAGTGAAGTGTGTGTAGAAATGACTATCAAGTCACCTCCTTTTATACTAAAACGTTAAGCACATGTGGGGGTTATTTGGTTGTTGGCCGACCTTGACGAATTGTCTTATAACACAAATAAACCCATAACTTCATGAATACTTATCGGAATCAGATGATCTTTAGATCAATCCTACACCTCTCGATGAGAGGGATCCAAGAAAAATATCAGTTGCCATAAATCAGATGACCCACATGGAGTTTGGCCCTAGTTGCCAATTTTAACACTCCCTCTCAACGAGGGAGAACTCCATCTATTGATCCATCTGCCAAACTGTATTATCTCTGCCATCAGTGCCCTGCACTGCTCTGCTCTGCTGAACCATGAAGAAGAAGAATTGGTCGAGAATGTCTCATAACATTCTCTACTGACCCGGAGTCAGTCCCATATGAAGAGAGCGTGTCATACCACTCTTACTGATCCCAAATCAGTTCCAAAAGAGAGTGAGTTATATCACTCTTATTGACCCGAAGTCAGTTTCATTGATCCAAGATCAACATCTCAAGAGAGTGTCTCAAACCCCTCATACTGACCCAAAGTCAGTTTCATTGATCCCAGATCAATATCAAAAGAGAGTGAGCTATATCACTCTTACTGGTCCCAGATCAGTGTAGGTCATCCTAGCATAGGGAGTACGATAGATACAACGATGCATCCATCGATAGTACTTCTATGGTCCCTAACCCCATTTCCCTACTCACTGGCTAGATGAGAGGTACTTCCCAGGAGTCCCAAATTGCATGGTAGAATACCTCGATAGGAGAACCACTCATCCTGTCCATAAGTCGCCACAGGGTATCACAGGGGAAGGATGAACCATTCACCCTGTACACAGTGCACCATTAGGAGAGGGTGAGTCGCCCTATGGTCGCTTATTGCTCCATGAAGTACCCCAAGCCCCCCAGAGCTCCCAGAGCTCAATGCATGCATCATACAAGACCCTCATAAGAGGGTCTCTCAACGACTCCAAGTCGTTCTGGAAAGTCACAAATTTGACCTTGCCTCGGGGCTTCGACAGAATCTCTGCGACTTGCACATCAGTCCCAATGCGATGGAGCCTTCTTACTCATCGATGTACCATATCCTAGATAAGGTAGTACCTGATGTCTATATGCTGGAGCAATCATAGGATACGGGATTCCTCAACAATCGAATCCCCTCTGGTTGACACAGAAGATCACGGTGGTATCCATCATGTGTCAAACAGCTCACTGAAGAGCTTCCTCAACCAGGCAGCTTCACACGAGGTCATACTCGTAGCTATGTATTCGGTCTTAGTGGTGCTCAAAGCAACCGTCTTCTGCTTCCTATTCATCCAAGATATCGGGCAAAACCCAAAGAGAACCAGTAGCCAGAAGTGCTCTTGGGATCCTCCACACTGCCTGCCCAGTCAGTTCGAATAGTCATGCAGCTTCACATTTCCAGTAGTGTATCTCAATCCATGAGAGATTGTGCCTCGAAGATATCTCAGAAGATTCTTGGCACCAATCTAGTGAGGCTCAACCATATATGAGCTCAACATGCTAACTACAAAACATATATCCGAACAGGAGTTCACCAAGAACATCAATGCTAGAATGAGTTTATGAAACTCAAAGGCATTTCCCAAATCAGGTCCGGCATCCCTACCACATAACTTATGAAAGTTAAAATCCATCGAGGTAGTCACGAGCTTGTAGTTTACCATTCCATATCCGAAATCCAACTCCCTCTTACTTTTGCAAATGAGAGGGTTTGCACCTGTTAGAAAGAAGTCGTCCTCAGAAGGTGTCAATATGAGACCATACAAATTCCCAATCCTAAACCCATGAGTAAAAGCATCTTTGAAAATTCTATTTTCAAACACGTACCTTTCCATCGATGAATGCCACCCTGAAACCTTTGATTTCCATTGCCGAAATGGACACCTGGTTCTTCTTGCGATCAGGTACATAAAGAGATTCTCGTAAATGAATAGAGTTACCCTCATTCACTTGAGGGTAACATTCCCTACACCCTTTCCAAGATAGGTGGCAGTGACTCCAAGTATAATCCCACGATTGTTTCCATCTCTACCAAATTAGAGAGTGCACCCTTCTATTCGATGAAGTACCTTGAAGCACTACAATAAGCCAGATTCCCAAAGAGTCTGGAGGAGAGGGCCAATATAAGATAATGCTTCTTTATCTTATCAAAAACAACATTTGATTCTTCGTACCTGGGGTTCCTTGCTTTCTTTGAAGAGTCGATTATTTCCTTGATGACCTGCATTACCTCTCATTCCTCCGATCATTGAAGATATCCCTGGAATGATTGTTATCGTCATCAAGTGATGTGTCCCTACCATTCGGACACTCCTTCACATAATGGTCGAACTTATTACAACCAAGGCATCTACCTTTCCTTCCACCCTTAGATCCGGACTTCCCATTGAAGTGATCTTTAGGTAGGTCATCATAAGCTTCCGCTGCGCCATTCTAATAATATTCTCTGTTTCGACTTCACTCTTGGTGAATTTCAAGAGGGATGAGGAATCCTTGATCCTTTTGTCCTTTCCCAACTGTCTTCGGTGATTGCTCTTTCACTCTTGCTTGGGCTTTGTCTTCACCTCAGCTCTGATCCCATGTTAATTTTAGGTATGTTCTATGCTTAGAGCAATTTATTTCAATTTTCACAGTTAGCTCAATATCTTTTCTAGATTAGCAATCACATCAACATAATAGTAAATCGTAGATAGAACATAAACATAAATCGCAGAAGACAAGCCAAGACAAGAGGACACAAGATGTGGCGCTAGCCAAGGACAAACCCCAATGTGGAGAAACCCTTGATCAATTCTTCTTATAAGTTCTTCAATAGTTTAGCAAAGAGAGAGAGATAGTACATATACAACAAAAGTCAACACTTTGACTTATCTAAATAAGAGAATAGATCATCTCTAAGTAGATGATACATGAGATAGTTGAACTCAGTTGAAGACATGCTGCTTCAACTGATTCTCCCAGGTGACTCCTTCACCATGATGCACCTATCATTATGCTGCTCCTCATCATGATGTTGCACCTCACGAAGTTGCACCATGCTGCACCCACCATCAATATGTTGCATCTCATCATGCTTCACTAATCATGATTGTACCCATCACTGTACTGCATCATGTACCATTGTTGTCCCATGTGCCATTGTTGCACCATGTTGCCACACTGTTGTCCCATGTGGCATGTTGTACCATGTCGCCATATTGTTGTCCCATGTGCTTGCAGCGCCATGCTTGCCACTGTTGTCCCATGTGCTTGCAGCACCATGCTTGCTATTGTTGTCCCATGTGCTTACTGCAACATGCTTTCCACTATTGTCCCATGTGCTTACTGCAACATGCTTTCCACTATTGTCCCATGTGCTTGTTGCACCTTGTTGTTGTTGTTGTCCCATAGTAACCTACAGCAACCCAACAATCATGCCCAAAACATACCTTGAACAACCTCAATAAACTGCGGCCTAGTCAAGGTAGATAGCTACCTCCACATGTTGTTATTCTAGGCATATGGCAGCCCCTAACACTTCCACGTTGGCCTGTTTTGGAGTGGCTAGCCCTGTAGCCTACCACAGACCTCTGCTGCCACCTACAACCCATTCAAAACACCTTATGTTGCCCTGTAAACTGCTCATATGGTTTAAAAGCTTACCCACAACAACCTACGCAGCCCGTCACCATGAGTTAATCACCTAAGAACTCCTCCACGCAGGCTACAACAGCCTTTCCTTGTCTCGGCCCTTTAGGGAGTAATCTCGGCCTCCCTTACAACAAACTTGGCCCTCCAAAATATCATGAAACGGACCTCTATAACCACGTTGTTCAGCGCTCCTTTATTGCGGCTAAGACAGAGTTCCTTTGCCTCCAACTTAGGGCTATCTCCTTCACAACATGACTGCGTCTTCTTGGATTAGGGCAGACTGCGGCTAGACATCCTTTAAGACTGTGGCTAGGTCATCCTCCTTAGGACTGTGGCTAGGGCATCCTCCTTAGGACTGTGTTTTCCTTGCTAGGGCATCATCTCTAAGGCAGCTTCCTTAGTATCCTTTCCTCTTGCATCTAGGGCTTCATCAACTAAATTTCTCTTCCCACTAAAACCCAGAACAAGTGGAAAGAAATCAAGAGTGAAGTGTGTGTAGAAATGACTATCAAGTCACCTCCTTTTATACTAAAACGTTGAGCACATGTGGGGGTTATTTGGTTGCTGGCCGAACTTGATGAATTGTCTTATAACACAAATAAACCCATAACTTCATGAATACTTATCGGAATCAGATGATCTTTAGATCAATCCTACACCTCTCGATGAGAGGGATCCAAGAAAAATATCAGTTGCCATAAATCAGATGACCCACATGTAGTTTGGCCCTAGTTGTCAATTTTAATAATAATGGAGCTTCAAGACACATGATATATGAGAGGTCTTTGTTCAATACAACTTAGGAGCAAGGAGGCATGACTGTGGAGCTTGGCAATGATGCCACTAAACATGTGAGAGAAATTGGGTCCATTTCATTTCAAATGCCTTCAGGTGACGTTCTTAAGCTAGATCACATTTTGTTGGTTCCTCATTTGATGAAGAACCTCCTTTCAGTTTCTTGTATGATATATAAACATTGGACGGTTTCCTTTGAGGGACAATAGTGCACCATCAATGATTGTAGTCTAGCTAGTCCAAGGGCTACTTGTTGATCCATGGCATGTGTATATTCCACTGGGACAGTAGAAGAGCTTTCTAGCTTTGAGGAGGCACATGCATGATGAGAGATCATAGATCCAAGTTCAACACCAACTGCAAATTCTCTAATAGCATATGGTGTTGATTAGGATGCAAGAACCTTCAATTCACAAGATTCTCCTTCAATGGTTAAGGAGGATGAGAAGTTTGGGGTTCCAAATTTAGAGGCTTGAGAGCATGTAGGAATTCCTAGGGGCAATTGTTCCTCCTAGTACATATGCTAGTTATGTTGCATTGGTTTCTTCCATCCGTGAGACTTCTAATTGTACACTAAAGAAGAAGTATGATACTTTGAGGGAGGAAGATGTTGAGATTGATTCCAAAGTTGCAACTAATGGGAGGATTAAAGAGTACAAAACTAGGAATCATGGATTCTCTCAAATAAAGGGAGTTTCCCATGATGATACTCTTTCCAAGGATCATGGACTCTCTTGTACAGAAGAAATTCACCATGATATTACTCTTACTTTAGGATTTTCTCTACGTGAGGGGATCAATCTAGTTCATCTTGGTCCAATTGCCAAAAGATTTAAGATGTATGAGAGGGACTCTCGTGTTCACAAGATGATGACCCTACATGGATTATTGCCTATACCACAAGCTTCGTATTCTAGGATCGAGTAGTTAACATGTATGGATCTCTATATTTGTGACTTTCATAGATGTGATACACCTATCTTGATCCTGTATAGAAATGTGATCATCTCTATAAAATGTCCTAAATAACTCATAATGTGTTCTATGTTGATTTTGACTCAGGATGTTGGGATAGCATGGGTGACAAATTCTTCGCAAATGACAGTGTTTGATTCCAAGACCCCAACAAGGAACAGATTTGGTAGAATTGCAAAGGGAGTCGATATTTGTCAACATAAACACTTTCCTTGTAAAGTGGAAGTGTTGACTTTCAAGGTTACTTTGAAAGTGTTTACACCATGCTTGGGGTGCTTATTGAGATTTGGGTACATGGTGTATGTTTAACTCCTAAATGGTGCAAGATGGGTTGGCATATTAGAAATAATCCTTGATGGATTTGCACAGGTGAGATAGATTGCTCAGTGGATGCTTTAACTCTAATCGTTACAGGTTTAGTGTTATTCCCTTAGGCATTGGAGTTATCTTCACAATTTGATGGGTGCCCTTCATTGGGGCCCCTTAAAGAATCCACTTGCTAGGAGAGCACACTATATGGATTGAGGAAAATTGTGCAACCTGGAGAAGGCCATCAACCCCTAGTTGGCATGTGGCAGTTTGGATACCCCTTCAAAGAATTAGGGATGGCTCGAAGACGAATGGGGCTTCTACAATGTTCTTGTAGGGGCAACTGACCCAATGTCATTGCTTAGGTTGTTTGATGGAATTCATGGAGGCTTCTAGTGGAGGGATGTGAACTTGCCTCACGTAGCCACATCACCTTGGAACAATTGTTGTGCATTGTTGCCACAAAATCTAGCAAGCCTAGTGCAAAACCCTACTAGGCAAAACCAGACCTTAGGGCAACAAGAAAAAGGCTTGCCATTGTCACCTCATCAACCTTTCTCTTGCTCTTTAGTGGTATTTAATCACAAGGGAGGCTTCTATAAACTTATCTAAAGGATATCAATGATAATGGCTCAAGGTGATTGATATGAGGTCTACTAAATGGGATATAGTACTAGCATAGCATAGAACGTTGAAGTGCTTTATGCCAATGTTCAAGAACCCTATTCCTAGACCAATTAGAGGGTTTTTATAAATAAGGGTTTTGCATATTTTCAACGATAAGTTGAACACTATCATATATCGGCCAAGGGCAAAGACCTTCTCATGTGAATAACAGATGCCAGGCCTTCAAATAGATATCGGGGTTTAAGGGTTTTTAATGGAGTTTTATGGTTGAAAACATGCATAAACAACAAACTAGGGAAGACATCAAGCCCTATAGAGGAGGGTTCAACATGCAATAATGCTAGATTTTGCTTTTATATTTATTGTTAATGCATTTTCTACTTTAAGAGCAATAAAACATCAAATATAATTTTACTTTTTAGCAATTTTCCACATAAAACCCTAGCCCTAACCCTAGATATCTAGGAAAAAAAGAAGGAAAAATTTAATATATAAGGGGGTTGATTAACACAACAATGATTAGTGCCTTTGTCCGAAATGGGAAAATGGAGTCTTTTAGGGCTAAATCTCTGAGAATGGCCTTGTTGAAGTAAGGGGAGAATGATTAGGACATCGGCTTAAAACACTAGTGGTTTCCATGTGAGGGAGATTTTAAATTTAAGGGATGCACACTCAAAGTTCCCTCAGAAGGTTCCCTGAAAAAACAATCTTACATATCATAGAGGTGCAAGATTTCAAGATAAATTTAGCAATTATATCATGGCACAATTAAAAACCCTACTACACAAATATAATATGCAAAATATAGAAAATTTGCAATAAACTTACAAAATTTTCCAAAAGAAACACTTCAATCAATCTCAGAAAATCATCTCCAAGCAAGAAACCATCTCCAAGAGAAACTCACACCATAAAAAGATCACATTTTGCCCAAGTTGAAACAAGAAGACTAATTCACACTCTTTTGAAGAGAAAAGTGAATGGATGTGTGAAGATGATAAGGAAATAAGGTTACCTTTATTTGTATGAGGCCTAACAACCCTTGTTTTCACTAATTTTACAAGCAATACCCTAAAACAAGGTTGTTTGAGTGTTCAACAAGTGTGAGGTTACAAGCCAACCTTAATATAGCTCAAAAACATAATAATAAATGCCAAAAATCCCACACATGTGGGGAAATTATGTCCTCCACTAAGACATCATCCTCCATTAAGGCTTAATATGCTACAAGTGACAAATGGGTCATGAGTGCTCAATACTCCAAGGAAAAGCTCAAGTATATGGGTAATGCCTTCAAAAGTGCCTCCAAATCCATGATGTCATCACAAATGTGCCCTATGTCACCCCTTGTAAGGGCAAAGTGTTGATTTTTCACGGATATTCTAATTTAATAATTACTTCTTATGATTTCTTAAGTTGATCTTTATTGTATTCATATTCATCAGAAAGAAGTTACACAAAAGATCTCAACAATAGAAACAAAAATGCCAATAAGGTCATAAAGAGACAACCAAACAAGAGATACAAGTATTTCACCCTGGGAAAGCCCACTTGGGGTACAAACCCAACAACCTTTTCCTTAGAGAAATTATTGAATTCATCAAGAAATACATCTAATCCTTGTAGTCAAAACAAGATCAAACTGACCAGCAATATTCCCAAGTCAAACTTGGTTAGACTATCCACAAGATGAGATAAGATGCTACTTGAAGATTCAGTCAAAGGCAGTCAAACAGACCGAAACTTGGTTAGACTATCCACAAGATGAGATAAGATGCTACTTGAAGATTCAGTCAAAGGCAGTCAAACAAACCGAAACTTGGACCTACTCCTTCCATAAAACAATTTGGATGGTTCCCAATGAAGATGCCCAAAAAAACTCTGTCAATCTGCTATACATGTGAGATCAAATGAGGAGAGAGAGAGCTCGGTCTTCTTCTAATCAATTTCGGCCTCCTTTTCTTTGTCTCCTTCACATGGATGAGCAGAAGATAATTTGTTGTGTGTGAGATCCGAATTGGCCAAGAGGAGGAAATCGAATGGCATATATATAGTGATCCTAGGAGGCCAAATTGGCATGTCCCTTCACTAGGGCCAAACTTGAAGCCAACCTTACAATTGTAGGCAAAAATTCAAAATTTAGAAAATTCAAAATTCCCTCTCTTTGAAGTTGACATGAAGAACATATCTTGTATTTATTATTACATATATTTGGAGGGCTAAGATATCAATTATGAAGACTGGCCATGACTCACACTACACCAAAGTTCCAATGAGAATGGGAAGATGGTGTTGAGACAAAGGTTAAGAAACACCAAGATGACCAAGACCGACATAGTGACCTCATACCTCACCAAGATCACGCGGGTGAGAGATGAGTTGGCTATCATGGGAGAGGCTATCCTTGAGGACCAGCTAATCAGGACGGCACTAGATGGTTTTCCCAAACAGTGGGATGGATTCATAGATGGCATTGTTGCCAAAGAGCATTTTCCAAACTGGAGGAGGATGTGGGATGGTTTCATCCAGGAGGAGTGCCAAGAGTGGCAGTGAGTGTGGTGGGGTAAGTGAGGAAAAGAATCTTGCCCTCGCAGCTAAGGGAAAGAAGAAGGCCATGAAGGTCTCTTCTAATGGAGCCAAGCAGCAGAAGGGGGAGCAGGAGGCCAAGGAGAAGGAAATGAGCAAAGTGAAATGCTTTTCTTGTGGGTAGTTGCACCACTATGGTGTTCAGTGTCCCAACAAGAAGAATAAGAAGAAGAGTGTAGCAGCTTCGGCAGAGGTGGATGAGTTCGCCTCCATATTTGACATGGAGTTTGCCTTAGTGGTGAGTCTTGCCACGAGTGTCACATCTTCTGGTGAGTGGTTTGTGGACAATGGAGCTTCCTGCCAAAAGACTGGAGTGAGAGAGCACTCCATGAGTCTGACAGAGGATGATATTGACTTGGAGGTTGTACTTGGAGATAACTCCACGGTCAAAGCAGTAGGAGTATGGACAGTGTCCTTTCAGAGGGAGTCTTCACCTCCTCTAAAAGTGACAAATGTTCTTTATGTTCCCAGGTTGAAGAACTTGTTTTCAATCTCCAGTATTGAGGGCAGGGGATATGAGGCGGTGTTCCGAGGACAGGTGCTCATATATCCTAGGGGATCCAGTATTGAGTCTGCTAGAGTGATTAGAGTCCACAGTGGGTCACTCTATAGGTTTATGTTTCATACTACTAGAGCCTTAGTGGCACAAACCAGCAATAGTGATTTGTGCAATATTTGGCAGATGGGGATGGCCCACTTGCACCATGGAGCATTCAGGATGTTAAGGTAGATGGTTGCAGGTTTACCTGAGTTCAGCACTGAGCATCATGATGTCTACAGAAGGTGTGGTTTGGGAAATTACACCAAGAAAACTTTCCCAAGCAGTGACAACAGAGCAACAGGTATCCTAGACTTGGTACACTTTGATGTGTGTGGTCCTATGCCTCATGTATCATTGAGCGGACACGAGTAATATGTGACTTTCATTGATGACTACTCCAGGAAGACTTGGATTTTCTTTCTGAAGACCAAGGATGAGGTCTTCAAGAGGTTCCAAGAGTCTAAGGCTCTTGTGGAGAACTAAATGAGGAAGAAGATCAAGGTGTTGAGATCAGACAATGGGGGTGAGTATAGCTCCAAGGAGATGAAGGAGTTTTATACAAGTGTGGACATCAAGACAGTACATAGTGCCTTATAACCCCTAGCATAATGGGGTGGAGACGAAGAAGAACAAAGCCATAGTGGGTGCAGTTAGAGCGATGTTGCATGATCAGAGGCTACCTTTATTTTTGTGGGCCGAGGAATGTAACACTACAGTGTATCGACAGAACAGGATCCCACATAGAGTCTTGGGGAGTAAGACTTCCGAGGAGGCTTTTCCTAGGAAGAAGCCTGAGATTGGGCACATCAGGATTTTTGGGTGCCTTACATATTCACACATCCCTCAAGAGAAGAGGACGAAGTTGGAGCCAACCACAGAGAAGGGTATCTTTGTGGGTTACAGTGAAACCAACAAGGCCTACCATATAAACATTCTTGCGCAGAGGAAAGTTGTCCCAAGGTGAGATGTGAGATTTGAGGAGAGGGCCTTGAGGAGGTCTCAGGAGGTTGATCAGGTAGAGTAGCAGGCTCCTCAGCAGGGGGGCACACCACAGGTATCAGGATCTTCAAGCAGTACACCAGGGTCAGGAGGATCACCTACATCTGGGGTGATAGGTTCACAGAGTCCAGTATCACCAAGCACAAAATCTCAAAGTGCATGTTTACACAAACCACAAGTGTGGCTTCCTCATCAGGAGGAGAGACTCCAATGGAAGATTTTCCCATACTAGTAGAGGAGGCTACTAAAGGGAAGAGGAAGCCAAAATGGCTTTCAGAGACCTTGAAGAAAGCATAAGATGCAGTAGGGAAACCCAAGTGGTTAGTTAGGGAGAGCAAACCACCAAAGAGGTTGGGTGGCTATGTGGCAGATGTTGTGGAGACTGAGCCAGGTAGTTACGAGGAAGCAGCTAGTCAACGAATCTGGAGGGATGCCATGGTGGAGGAGTATGCCTCTATCATGAAGAATGATGTGTGGGAGATAGTGCCAAGACCTAAGGGGGAGTCAGTGGTTACTTCCAGGTGGCTCTACAAGATCAAAAATGTTGC
>APFE030394278.1:0-10632 GCA_000404065.3 Pinus taeda
TTAACTCAGGGCAATGTCGCGTACAGGGAATAAAACACTGTTTTTTAGATATATGACCAGGTCTGGAAGGAGGGGTTGCCCTAGGCCATGGCTGAAGCATCACAAACCATACTGGTGAGATTTGGAGCTATAACACCATCTTCACCTGTACCACCTCCGCCACCACCACGTTTTAATATGGTGAGCTTGATAAAGCATGTGTTCAAGGGAGTGGGAAATGAAGATCGAGACCAATTTTGGTTCATTGTAAAATCCATATGGGAAGTGTTGGGAGTTACAAATGATAATATCAAGAAAGCAACATTGGTTAGTGCTTTACAGAATCGCACCCTAACCTGGTACATCAAGCACTCAAATGATAATCGGAATGCGAGAATCGCGGTTATCCAAGCTGCACTAACTAGGGATTTTAGCAGGCCGAAGTCAGAAGTGAAATCAATCATTGGGTTCAATGACATCATGATGCTACCATAAGAGACTCCTTGGGAGCTAGATTAGAGGCTGAAGTGCACGATTTGTGAAGCTAACATGACTCTGACAGATGGACAACACCACAAATGGTTTGTAGCATCACTATTGCCGCATTTGAGGAATGCATTGTCGCAGCAAAGGTTAGCAACTCAGGCAGAGACTTTAGAGATCATGATGAGGATGCATGAGACCCTAATATAGGATCCTAAGTTGGGAGTTCAGCAGATCCATGCGGAGTTGAAAAACTTATGCCTTGAGATGTAGAGTCTAAAACATGAAATAACAGTCTGAAGAGAAGCACGTGAAGAGGTGTGGTGTGTGAAATGAAAAGGTCAAGGTCATGATAAAGACCACTGCCTGGTATTCGCGAATTACCTCATGGGAGGGGGGCCGATGTCATTAAGACCTGAAGTGCAAGCAGGACCAAGTGCGGCGCCTGCTCTGTGGTGCGTGATTTTTCAAATAGGAGGAAATCATGCTACAGACAACTGCCATTTTTTGCAAAAGTACACATAGAACTCACAACAATTGTTCTGTAGTTTCTATAGATCGGTGGGATACGATGAGTGCACATGTAGAAGATATGAGCTGATGATGGATATAACTCCCACCTACAAGGTTTAGGCTGAAATGTGCCCCCTAGACCAGGATGCAGTGATGGCGCAAACCTGATTCCAGGGGTGCAGATGAGGCCGAGGTGGAGGAGGACCTAGGAGAGGTTGTGGACAACTGATATGCTACAATTGTGGAGGGTGAGGACGTTATGCCCATGATTGTACAAATCCAATGCATCAATCATTTTTGTATTATACCTTGCTTGATCATGAGGCAAACGATTGTCCTGCGGTTATAGCTAGGGTATGCGACAAGGGAGAACTACCACCTCCCCTGACTCAGAACCTATAGAAGATGAGGTCTAAACTGCGTGAAGAAGACCCCAATGTGAACATTGTGCTTCAAGGTGGAATTATGACGAGAGATGCTAAAGGAAAACAACCAAAAGATAGTGCTTGGGTTCACAAAGCTATGGTGAAGGAAGTAGAGTTTGATTTGGAGCGTGCTCGAGAAACCTTTATGGATGCTAAGAAGAGCTTCGCTAATTCCTCCACTTTAGGAAGAAAAGATAGACCAGAGTCGGAGATGGACCCATTGATGCTCACAATGTTTCTGGAAGCATGCATGAAGCTACTATGCGACAGTAAAGTTGTAAAGGGATTATAGGAACTCATTAACAGATGCATGGGGACCACGCAAGAATAATCACACGTAGTCTGACAGATTGGAAAACACAAGAGAAGAACAGGAAGAGAAATGAGGTTAACTACGTAGATTAGAGAATGAGAGATGGACCAAGTAATTTTGGATTTAGGGTTAGATGTGAATGTTCTACCAAAGTAGACATGGGAGTGCATGGGGAGGCCTACACTGCAGTGGTATCCTATGTAGAAATTCCCACTGTAGATCAACAGATTATGCAATATACTAAAACACAACACAATATCTACTTCTACAATACTTTGTGGAAGCTTAATCGAGTTGAGAAAGATCAAGAGAACACATATAACTAAGAATGAGAAATAAATCACACATAACACAGAAGAAATAATCTAGGGAAAGCCTCAACCTAAAACCCAACTCTGTATTATCATACAAGTGGAAATATAGTCCGGATTACAAAAAGAATCAACTCACAAGCTATCCTACTCTCTCTACAATCCCTCTCTCTGCAATCCCTCTGTTGGTCATAGACAGTCAAAGGCCTCTCTCAAACCTTCTCCTCTACCCTCCAAGCCTCCTATTTCTTTGTGCAATTTTCCTTGGGGTCCAGTGCAACCACTTGTGTGAATTGGCCTCTTCACACACTCACTAAACTCTAATCCAACTACACAAACCTGAAGGAGATAAATCCTTCTCCATGGATGAGTTTCCTTTATAGGAAAAAATCCATCCAACTGATAGTACACTATCCCTCCTCTAATCTCAAATGGGTCTCTTTTTGAACTGACATGCATGAGTTATTCATGAGAGAATATTCATTTATCTGAAGAAAAACAGTTATATGCAAGCGTGCATTAACTAACTGAACTCACAATTAATTTAAACAAACTGTTTAAATCAATCTAACTGGACTTGACTTAATTAACCGAGCCAACTACTTACAACTCAAATAAGAACTCATCCTTATCTCTTTAACTGATGGATAAATTCCTCAATTAATGGAGAAACTATTTCATGTCCTCACATAGACTTCATGTTTGATTTTTCACGACTAATTAACTCATTGTGAATTAATTTATTTATTTTCAAACAACTGTTAAGTTCAAATTCGAATTTTACTTCCTATTTTAGTCCAGGGACTGACTAAAATTGGAATCCATCTCGAACTGCTAAAAATAGCAATCCTATTTTTAGCTCTTCCATTTTTCATTCCTTGTTTCTCAATCTAGCACTGGTACCCAAACCACTATTTATAGCAGTGATATTTTTAGCACTTCTATTTTTAGCATTTCTTGTTGCCATTTTCAACATCCCATTGAACTACGCATGGTGAACCAATAGAATAGAATACCCCTGGGGTGATTGCAGGGAATAACTATGGATATTGAGGGATCGAGTGTGCTAATAGACTTTGAAGTGATATAGATTGTTGATGACAACAATCCCTACCCCACGCTCTTAGGAATTGATTGGGCCACTAACATGAATGGGGTGATTAATCTGAAAAAGCACAAGATGATTTTCGAGAATAAGTCTCTACGCATAGTAATACCATTGGACCTTGCTAAGGGATCGTGCTATACTGAGCTAGTGCATGACTATGAAAGTGACGACGAATTGGACTGCATCTACCAGATAACCGTGCGAGAGAAAGACTAGGTAAATCATATTGTAGATGGACGAATTTCATGGGAGTGCCAAAGTTCTTGTACCTTAGATTTGGATGAAGAGATAAAGCGATGGCAGAACATGTTCCATGAGGTAACCATGTTAAACTGTAATATGATGACAATACCACTACACTTTGTATCAATGGAAGTGTGAGATCTGCCTACCTATGATGGGTTAGGTGAGGTAGATGCCTTATTGGATAGATTTGTGAGAGAGGTGTCGAAAAACCAATGTTTCTAGGCCTTGAATTAGGTACTATGCAGTATGCCAATGAGGTGGTGGGGTACGTGTTATCACTCCAGGAAACTCTCCTAAGTTGCAGCTTGAAGATGCCTGATAACATATAATCTTCAATATTGTTCTCTGAACTATTGGAATGAATGATGGTTTGGATCAAGCCTGATAACCTTTTCAACTCTGCTTTTACTCAAGAAATGCATGAAAATCCTCAGCTTTACAAGGCTTTAGACCACTAATGCTCAATAGTTTGTAGATTTATTGAATAGATGGAGAATACTGACTATACCAGCAGATGCATATATAATGGCCAGCTACAGGAAGTAAAAGAAGCTTGCAAATATAATTTATCAACCCAGAGATAAGATGACAATTATCTAGCATTAGACACAAAAGAAACATGAATAACCTATTAAATTGCAAATCCAATTTATCAATGCAGAGATAAGACAAAAGTTAGATGATTCTTCCAAGCCATTGGCTTGAGGATAATATGAGGTAGAATGCACCACTTGAATGCCCATGGATTCAATCATGTCCACCAATTCTTTTGCCTTGAAACCTGTTGCATTATGTTAGGCCACTATACTACTAGAGTAACCCTTTATTGTTATTAGTACAACCCCCTTATTATATTGATGTACCCATGTAGTGCCCATATTGCTACTATTGTGCCCCATAGAAGCCTACTATTGTTATTATTGTGCACTTACATTATTATTGTTATGTCGGCTCTGATTATATTATGACCCCTTAGACTCCTATATATAGAAAGGAGGTATTTTCATTTGTATCATCCAAGAATTGTTCATTTATGTAATTTAAAGGAGGTTTCCTCCTCGAAGAGGCTGAATTCTAAGTCTTTGATCTATCTTTTCTATCTTTTTCTTGAGCTGGTTTCATAACATTTGGTATCAGAGATTTGGATTCTAGGGTTTCGCTGCTCCAAATAGGTCATCGTGGCATTTTCACTATAACCTTTTTTTCTGCAACTTTTTAGAAGAAAAAGAAAAAACCCATTTGAGGCGAAATCGTACTGAACCTCGTGTATGAATTTCAGAGCTTTTTGCGCTATATTTGCAGAGATATGATCTGAGGAAGTTTGTCTTTTTGCAGACTCCTGAATTACATTCCAAACATATGACCTAGGGAAAATTGTTATAACTTTCTTTCTGAGCATCAGATTGAAATTTCATAAGAAGGTACAAAAAGAGGACGGATTTTAGTTTCTTGTATATTTGTTTCAGAACCAAAGGTCGAAACAGTGAGACGTGACACATCATACAAGTTCGCTCTTCTGAACAGGTCTATAATCAGGTCATCTTGGGAGATTGTGCATAACTCTGCCTTGGAGAATCAAAATTTGATCAGACTAGTGGCATTGAAAAGAGGACACAGAGGGCTACTGCAGGTCACAATTTCAGAATTGGAAGAACTAAAATTACAGAGTTATAGTCATTTCAAAATCGAGCTCCTAAAATCAAGAAAAGGTGACATGAGGAAGTTTGATGGCAAGGATCCGGTAAATTGGATACTTCAGATGGAGCAATATTTTGATCTACATGGTGTAACGCTATTACAAAAGGTATGTATTGCATTTTCATATTTAGAACTAGATCAATTTTTATGGTATAAAGGGCTTTGTTCTCGTAAACAACTTGTTACGTGGTAAATTCTCATGGAGGAAATGATAGCACATTATGAGGATACAAAGAGTAACACCACAACAATTGGAAAGAATAAAAGGGCTTTGTGACATAGTGGAAAGAAAAATTATGGCAACAAGGAATTCTACCCCTCACAACTATAAGGATGGAAGTGTTGTTTCTCCTAGCCTTCCTCAACCTACAAAGTTACACCACAACAATTGGAAGAAAAAAGAGAAAAAGGGCTTTGTTGCAATTGTTACCAAATGCACTAAAGTTCATAAGTGTGCTGAGAAGAAATTATTTGACATAGTGTGATGCAGGAAAGCATTCCCTCTGCGGATAGAGGCAACCCCTCTAGCCCTAGAGTGGGTCTAGTCGTAAACACGGACAGATCAACAATAGCTTTCCTTAAACAGTCATAGTTGGAGGATTACCTCAACCGATGGTTGATGGAGTTTTGTTGTGCTACTCCAGCTTTCGCTTCCTTCTCCTCAATGAGTGATCAACCTAAAACAATGCAAAGGAAATACAACAAAGCACGTAACTGGAAAACAACAATGATCTATTTACTCACAAAGTCAAGAAGTCATGAGCTATGAAGTACATTACATACAAGACATAGGAAAACATCATTGATTGTATTAATAATGAAATAACAGCAAGCTTACAACCAAAGTTTTGACATCACAAGCCTTCTCAGAGGAATCCAGCCAACATGTTCTTCAAGCATTCACTCTTTGAAGATGGATCTCCTCACATACAAAGGTCTCTCTCTAACTCATAAGTTTTGCATGAAATCAAGGGCACTTCACAACCTTCCCCAAGCTATCAACACTCTCACACTTATCACACTCACACCAGCTATCTATCAAAAGCACTAATAGCACTGCTCAATCCAAGAATTTACCAACTACCAACTAGCTGATCATATCAAAAGTGAGTGTTTAAATAGGAGAAGGAGTCTCCATCAAAGGTGGAAGAGAGAGCTTATCACCAAGGAAGGTAGCACAATTGATGGAACTGCCACACCAAGGAAGGAAGGGCGACACAAACTAAGCCAACAACTAGGTCTGGAGTCATCCAGAAGGCCGACTGTTGGAACAAACTTGCCCAATCTGGATCATCGCGGGTGCATAACTGAGATTCAGTGCTGACATCACGAGTAAGCAATGAAGCTATTTAGATCATCATTGAAGATAATAGGAAACCTCGCACTGGAGCATGAAATTAGACCATCACGGGAATCAAATGTAATTCCGCACTGGCAGCGTAGATGAACTGTTTATGAGCGTCCTTCATCATGTATATTAATTCCATAGTTGCGATGAGGTAGATAACTTAGGAAAAGTGGGTCAATTGGAAATATAAGAGAGCATTCGTCCAACATAAGCATGTTTGACTTGGACACATGACAAAGTAGATGGACTGGGAATGAAGGCAGTGACAAATTACTATGTAATAGATGCCCCCTAAAGTATGAAGCCCAAGAGAGTGGAAGGGGTGAAATGCTTTACAAAACTAACTGAGTTGGAACACCATCCAGAAGATCCTATAGGTTCAAGTACAACTAATATCTCTGATAGTGAAATACATGTAGTCTAGGCATGGACGTAGCCATCCAAAAGATATACGAACTAGATCTATGGTATGGATGCAACCATCCAGCTAATGAGACCATGATAATGATAAAGGTATGGTTGCAGGCATCCATAAAGACTCAGGTATGGTCACAGCCATCCATCAATGAGTCATGTAATCACGAACCAATCCATGTAGCTCGAACATATGTGATCTGAGTTCCGGGTCTTGAACCCAAATGATCATAGTACAAATTCTAACATGCGAATAACGGTGCTGAAGTCGAGCATGAAAGAAAATCACTTGATTACCGGTCGATGATGGAAACCGTTAACAAACATGAGAGAAACCACCAATAATGCCAATGGTTCTCAAGGTACTGTCTAGTACAATCCATGAAGTGCGAAGAATGAGCTGAAGTCGAACACTCGTGGAATCATCCAATTGGTGACCAATGATGTAAGTCAACTGTCAGGCGCGAAGAACTTGCCATTGAGGCATGCAAGCTCCAAGGTACCAAAAGGGATCTCTAGATCAATCTCCTGGATAATGAGCTGAAGTCGACAGGAGACGATCCATCACAGGAGGGCCATAATGCTTCCCCCATCAATGAGACAATACAAGGAACAAGTGGTAGACGGTGAAATAGAGTATCAGAGGAAAAGGCAAGGATGTAAACTGCAGAAGGATTATACTCTTGAACATGTCGGCAACACGACTCCGGAGGGTGGCAACATTCAAGTACCAAAGGATCAGAGGCTCAATGGAGACAGCATGGATTAGATGGAATGAGGCTAAATGACAACCCAAACTCGTGGAAGGCCAAATGACGATGTATGGATGTCCCAAACCAACAAGAAGTAGAAGTGTCGATGTTCAAGAGTGACTAGCTTCCATAGACAATCAATGATGATTTCTAAATTTTCCCCCACCATTGCAATTATTTTTGAAAACAAGCTTGAAGGGGATAGCATGTGCTTGTAATATAAGTTCAACCTTCGGTCGAATCCAACCTAGTAATAGTTTAACGAGCCCTAGGGAGGAGAAGCTTGAGTCTCGTCATGGTGACGAGTCCAATGTTGTCAGGTTTTAACGAGTCCTACATAGGTAAAACTCAGAGTCTTTTTCATGTTTAGAGAGTTTGAAAAAGACACGGAAAAGAAAACTCTAGGGGGGTCCTTTTTTCATAAAGTTGTGTCTCTCGAGCTTGAAAAAGTATAAAACGATACTCGAAAGAACCGCTTGACCATTACGATCAAGGAGTACTTTTCGTGATTAGTGATCTCAACCCAAAAAAGTAGAAAAGAAATAAAAACCATGTCATTTCGTAACCAATAACGAGCCTGAAATGACAAACGCTTGGCAATATTTTCTCATTTACACAGTCAGAAAAGAGCTTAAAGCAGACCGCCCCTCATTTCGTTTAATGAGTCAAAAGGGACAACTCGGCTATCTTTTCCTCTTTTAAGTCAGAAAAGAGCATTAAAGATGACTTTACGGACCAAGTGCACATGTAACTCCACCACTTGTAGTCCTGCATAAAATACATCAAACGTAAAATTGATTCGACATAAATAATGTGGAAACACAACCAGAAACCAAAATTCCAACTAGCCATGTGAAAAATGGTAAAAACCCACATTCTAAAGTGTAATTTTTTAAACATTTCGAAAAATTACTATAAAAGGGGGGGTAAACCATTTCATTTTTACCATTTGCACTGTACAATTCACCACTGAAGAATTTGGAGCACCAACCAGAGCTAACTTCTCAAGCTAATTGCGGCCTCATTTGTTGATAGTTTGTCGTGAAACTTTGACCAAGTAAGTAGTCGTTCTCCTACTCTTCATTTCAATGGTTTTTTTATGCATTTGAGCATTGGTCATGCAAGTTTGAGTGTATTTTTGAATTGAAGTCCGTCGCTCGGTCATCGCGGGTTTACCACTCGGGTCCACAATGACCAAGCGCAACTTACTCGTAACGCTCTCCGATCATCATGGGAATATGATGTATTCCCGCGATGACGTCGAGAAAATTGAACTGGGAACTTTGTGTCATCGCGACTGTTTTAAAAACAGTCACGATGGCGATGCAAAACTATATTTTTATGAAAATTATGGATTAAAATTCATGAACGAAGTTCTAATTCATTTATTCCCTTTATGCAGGGAATTATGGCTTTTGTCTGGCAGGAATGAACCCATGATTTTAATGATGAGGCAGCTTTTGCTAATGCTCGGTGTCAAAATGCCTTACATGCATGTGGATTGCTAAAATTCTTCTTGACTCCGCATCTTTGGTCCCAACCTGATCTACTAGAGCTGATAATTCGTGCATGGAATCTGGTAGATGGAAAATTCATAATCCAAGGCCAAGACATCGAGTTCAATGCAACAGATGTTTAGTTTTTGACCGAATTGTCCCGATGCGGTGAGAGGCCAATCCTAGAGGGCCAATGGCCTGGGGGCGAATCATTGGAGATGATAATGGCATGAGTGTGCCCCCGAGCGCGAAGAACAAAGATCGGGAAGGTGGCAATCCCGACAGTGGAAGACATAGTTCTTCGTGCAGTTCTGTTTATGGTAACCAAGGCAGTGGACTCTCAAGCCAAACACGAGGCATCGAAGACGCAATTGCAGTTGGCTCTCGAATGCCTTAATCCGACCATGTTCAACTAGGTGGAGATAGTGACAGCTAATGTGAAGAGGCAACTTAACAACTGTCATTGAGGAGACACGAAGACTTTTGGCTACGGATCCATCTTGATCCCGCTCATGCTGGAGTGGGTGTCGGCACTGCAATTTCAAGACATGGTCTTGGATGTGCCCAGACCACGAGAGCCCAAGATCACACAGTGGGCTCACGTTATGCCACAAGGAGGTTTCAAATGCTCAGTATCATGGGCGCGATGTTCCGTGAGTGGTTGGAGTGATAGATTATCTTTGTTGAGGATTGGCCATATGCTGGGATGGATTTCCGTGGAGATCCCAATATGCAGCTATCTCTTGACGAGCAGTGGGATGATGGCGGTAAAGCACTTGACCACGCTATTTTTGTATTTTATCTTTTATGATGTTTTTGAATTTTTTCATGCATACATCCTAATGAGGTACTCTATGGTATTTTCATATGTGGGACCAATGAGACCCATATGACTGGCTCCAGAGGAGCAGAGTGACCTAGAGGGTATCAGAGAGCTAGCCTTGGCTCCTCCAGCTGACGATTCGATAGAGACAATGGCCCAAAATCTCAAGGGTCTAACGGCAGGGATCCCAGATTACATGGGGATTGAGGAGGTCCCCATAGAGTTCCAGATTCACACAGTAGGGGTGATCCCTAGGTTGCATTGATTGTTGAGACGGGTTGCAAAAATGGTGGTGTGCTATAGGGAGCACAACCCACCGTGTTAGCACTTGAAATTTCACCTCAGTCTGAGAAAGGCAAACCTCAAGGCAACATCAAACCATTTAGCCTCGTAGCTAGCCCTACGGGGCAGGAGAAGGCTCTCTCCGGTCTATCTCGTAAAATCTTCAATCGATGAGATTACCAATAGGGTAACACTGATTTTAGGCTAGTAAACTGATCAAAAGGGTTGATTTGGGGTTTTTAGGGTTTTTGGTGGCAAATTGAGGGGATGGCAATTTTGGGTGCGGGGATTGGACACAGTTTCTGCAGGGGGTTCTTTGGGGCAAGGTAGGAGACAGTATTGATGCCTTTGATTGAGGTGGATGATTAGGAATGACATGTGAGGAGTTAAGGAGAGCAAACAATAACTTTGAATTCTCTTTAGACAGTAGAAAACATTGAA
>APFE030394278.1:10779-66670 GCA_000404065.3 Pinus taeda
CAAGAGTCCAACCATGAAAATGAGTAAGAAAGTACATAATATAGATGATCTAACCTCTTTCCCTGCCTCTAGGGGTCGAGCTCACTATCCTAGGAGCTGTTTCAACCATTTCTAAACTTAGCACTACAAACTAGGCAATCATAACAACTTGCCTCTATAAACTTGGAAACCAATTCATTCATTTAATTTGTACCCTTTTCATGCATGAATCTTCTAGAAGAGTTACATAATGGTAAAAGTGTCTAAAAAGTACCATAATTACATCGAAGAGAATCATCATTCACCTCAAAAAGTCAAACTGAGTCAAATCTGCGTTTTCTGGGCCGTACAGTGCATTTCTGGGCAATTCTGCCTGACATGTCGCGCCCCCCTGCCTGACGGGTCGTGCCCCTTTGGAGCCATGTTTGGGGCACTTTCAGGTGGCCAAATTGGGCACGAGTAGGCTTGTTAGAAATTTCTATGAGTCTACTTTCCAACCCAACTGGAATTTTTGGATTTGGAGTTCATTTGCCCTGTCAAACATCAATTCTCCCAAGACAGCTTTCTGCAGTTCAAATAGGTGGCAAAAAGTCAAATTTTGCATGTTTTTTGACTTTCTGGAGGCCCAAAACTTCACAAAATCTCAAGTCCATCCATGTGCATATGTAACTTTGCATGAAAAATCTGGAAATGCTGAGTTTTTGTCAAATGGAGTTGCCGGGACGAAGGGTCTCACCGGGGGTGAGACTTGTTAACGAGCAAAAACCTGTAAATTGCCAAAAAAATACCAAAATTACCCAAAATGCTCAAAATTTCTTGGGATTTGTGTTGTGGCTGAGCTATTTAGTGCTATTCTCCTTCAAGGAAGCCTCAGCCAAGATACGAAGGGGATCGGGCCTTTTTCTCTGTGTTAGTGCCTTTGCCAACCGCCTTTGAAGCACCTTCATCTTTGCTTTGCACACGTGCATCCGCGCCCAATAATGATTTTTCATGTTCCTCAGCAGTTTGTTATTTTGATTGGCCTTAGCCAACAGCCTTTTCAAATGAGCATTGTCCCAAATAAACATAGATTCTTGATCTATGGGTCTCAAGTCATCAGGTCTCCTTCAAGCCAATTCCCGGTCTTCACGAATTTTCTGCAGCTCATATAACTTGTGCTCATCCTCCAACTGTTTGTTTCGCTACTCTAAATAGTTGATTATCCATTTTTCCATCAACAATTTCGTGTGCAGCGACTCAATCTCGGTCCTTTGCTCTCGGATGATATCCTTGAGCTCTGTGCTAGGAGAACCGGCGTTAAGATCAATAACTGGATCACCTGACAATCTCTCCTCAATCATGGGCTGCTTGCCTCTCTTTGATACCTGTGCTGTTGTCGGAAATGAGGCCCCTTCCACCTGGTGTGGAGATAACACTCGCGGTGCTGATGAAGAAGGCGAGACCCCTTCCACTTGGTGTGGAGATAACACTCGCGGTGCTGATGAAGAAGGCGAGACCCCTTCCACCTGGCATGGAGAAAGTACTCGCCAAGCTACTGCAAATAAGGCCCTTGGGCCTCTCTGATAGGTGACCTGAGGTGAGGAGCTGACATGTCTAGTAACAGGGATGTCATGCTGATGTGATGGTCCTCCTTCCTCGTGAACAACCTCAGGATGTCGCAGTGATGGTACTGTGAAAAACTCACGAGAGATGAACTCCTCCCATGAGATGCCTTGCTGAGTCAACTAATGCAATACTACTAGCTGAATCAAACCATAATGATGAAGGCTCCTGTACTGCTGTGTCGGGGTCTTCCTCTGCAGTGTGGGCACCATCTTCTGAATGTTCTGAAAGAAGAAAACTGGAATGTTCATCATCCTCACTCGGGTGAAGTGCATCAAGAGGCGAATATGATATGAGTACACCTGTGAAAATCTTCCCTCACAAGTAAAATAATGCATAATGAGCCTCATCATGGGAGCATACTCGCTTCTAAGAAACCTGAATGGAAACACACCTACCAGATGTCTCATGAATGGTGGCCAGACATAAGGCTCAAAGTGAACAATATCTAACATCTTGCGCTTATTCCACACCTCACCAACATTAGGTATCCCTGTAGCCTGTGAAATCACCTTGGGTGTCAATGTAAAGTTTACCCCTGCAAGGTTGACATGTCCATCATGCAAGTGTAAAACAAAAAGGCGGGCCAACTCTCGGTGGTGCTGAATCCGAGAGATCCTCTCGCAAAATTCGCTGGAAACATGATACTGCCATAGGACAAGCTTGTAACTCTGTCAAAGAGGTGGGCTCCTCTCGCTTATGATGTCCACCTTTACCACCCTTACGAGGCCGCCTCTGTTCCTCAATTTCTGAAGCTGATGATTGGTCATCACTTTGCTCATAATTTTCCGTTTCTGACATAGTTTAGGAGCAAAGTGGACAAATTGTACTGTTGTTTCTGCCTGTAAAAAATGCTGAATTCTATGCTGTTTCAAGGGGACAAGGACATGAGGGAAATGTTAGGGGAGGGACCTTTTTACAAGGAATTAGGAATATAGGAACATAATAGGGAATTTAAGGAAAATATTGCAAACAATTATGGCGAATAGGAATACATAATTATAATCAGGAATATTGGAAAATCATTTGCAAATATGGGAATACATGTATAGAAAGTAAACATATGGGAATATGCATACATTCATTAACAAGGGGAAAATAGGGAAAATTTACAAAACTCTCTACACATTCACCAACAATTTCTTGTGGTTACACATGCATATGGTGCACCAAGATAAGGGTTTGAGTGTTTTGCTTTTTGATGCTTTTGGGAGAGGGGTAGGATTTATATTTTTTACAAGGAAAATGGGAATACATGTATACAACAGGGAAATTAGGGAAAAACACTGCAAACATCACTGCACATGCATCATCAAATTCATGTGTTTACATAGGTATTATGAGGGGTAGGGTTAGGGTTTGATTTTTTTTATTTTTAAAGGGAAAGGGGTAGGGTTTATTTTCTTTGCAAATTTAAAAGGGAAATTGACATGGAAATATAGGGAAAATGAAATGGGGATGAAGAGAAATGATTACAAGGGGAAAAACAATGAAACAACAATAAACCCTAGCACCTTTTTACAAATTTACATACATCCATATGGAGTGTTTCTTCTTGCACAATTTGATCATTACAAACACACTCATGATCTTTCCCAACTAACTAGCAACCATTCACAAGTTTGAAGAGCCTACCTCAAGCGATTTGATGAATTAAAGGAGCTTGAGCAAATTCTGAAATGATTTGGGGGGAGACAGCTTGACGGGTCGCGCACCACGCCCAACAAGTCACGCCCCTCTTGACGGGTCACGCCCGTTGCCAAATTTCTCTGTGGGAGACCCTTTGACGGGTCGCGCACCTCCCAACAAGTCGTGCACCTAGCTTGACGGGTCGCGCACCTGTCCTGAGCCCGATTTCGACCAGTTTCGCCTCAATTCACTTGGAAGTTCTCCCAATCTCTCTTGCAAGGGTTTTGAATACACAATGAGAGTGCAAGGAGGGAGTTTGGGCCTTTATAGGTTTCATTTGAAAAATTTCATGCTCAAACCCACTTTCTAATGTTTTTTCATGACACTTTTAAACTTTGAATGCTGTTGTCTCTTTGGTTTCCTTTTGTCCTGAAATTGACTGATTTAATGATTTTGCCTGATTCTTTTTGCAGGTAGATCATCTGAGGGATCTTGGCAAGGGGACCAGGGTTGCATTTTGTTCACTAAAAACTTTCGAAATTTCATCACTTTTTACAAATAAATGAAAAATGACCTTGGCTTTAAAAACAAAGTTTTTAAATCCAAGCTGAAGATTAACTGTACCAGATAAAAATTTAGAAGAAACACCTTTACAATCATCCCTCTGGCTTACTGAACACTCATTGACTTTCAAACACATGACCTTGTAACATTTTTGACCAAAACCCTAGACCTAGGAAATTGACCTCAAAAGAAGACAAGACAAGCTTGAAAGAGCTTAATGACTGAAATGACTTAAACCAGCAATGCCAAGAGGGGTATAAACACATCAGCTCCTCCATCAGGGTTATGGCATGCCTAACGAGATGCAAAAATTGACACTGATGAGACACCTACCTATGCAAAATGCAAAGAGTTTTGATCGCTGATGGAGGGCTCAAGACCGACTCTAACACACCGCAGTAGACATCTAGGTTTTATCCTACTGATTTTTTGAGAGACATGTGTCTCGGATGTATGGAGAGCACAAACTCTATTTAGACATATACATTTATTTTTTGAGCGCCTCCGTGCACCACACGAGATATATATTTACATATTCCTATGGTTCATTATTGTGTTTTGAATACTTCTATATGTTGTTTTGATTACATGTTACGCAAATGTCTGTCTAATACATAATTGGCTAATGCATCAGTTAACGTGTTTAATCGTCTTGGAATGTGTTGATATGTGATGAAATAAAAATTCCTTTCTAACAATTTTACATGTAAACACAACCTTAAATCCGATAATCTTTGACGGAACAATGCCCATTAAGCTGGTGGAAAACAAGTTGAGAGTCCAGATTCACAACCAATGCATGAATGTCGAGTTTGATAGCCTCGGTCAATAGTTCAATAACGACACTATATTTAGTGACATTGTTTGCGGTACAACCCAGACAAACACCTTGAAGGTCTACTAACTCACCGTGAGGATCGTAGATCACCCATGCTGCAGAAGACAGGTTGCGTGTACTATGGCAGGCACCATCAGCGAAACCAACATAAGGTGCACCAGACATCTGCATACGAAGCAAAAAGACACAATAAGTGGAAATTATGTCTTCACACTAAGCCGAAAACATGAAAACACACACACACACACACACAACACATCTGCTAAAAACACACGTATGTACAAATCAGAGTGCATGGGGTTTATGCATAATATTTTTTCAGATAAAGCCCTTTCAGGGCTTATCCAAAGGGTTCCCTTCATAATCAATCAACTCATAGGCCCCTTTTTGTAAAAATAACTTTACAATATAAGGCCTTTGCAACATAGTCTTGAATTTGCCTGCCCCCAGCTTATCATTCCCTTGATCATAAAGCAGGACTAAATCTCCTTCAACAAAAGAACGAGGATGAACAGTATGATCAAAGTGAGTTTTCACTCTCTTCTTATGTGCTTCAATAGCCAGAGAGGCTAGTCGACGGGTCTCATCTAGTCGCTCTAGATAGAGAAGCAGTTCTTCTACCGGAGTAGTGTTGGGGAGTAATTCGATGGCTAATTTCAGGGAAGGGATCTCACACTCAATGGGAAGGGTAGCCTCCAGACCGTATACTAATTAGAATTGGGTGAATCCAGTGGCATCCTGCACTCACGTTCTGTAGGCCCATAGGGCAGAGAATAACATCGAATTCCAGTTGGACTTGTGCATGCCAACGGTGCGTTGAAGCATTGTAACTAGAACTTTGTTGACAACTTCTACTTGGCCATTGGCCTAAGGATAGTATGGTGTTGAGCTATCATGCCGCAGGCCCAACTAGGTTGTTAACTCAGTCATCATATGATTACGGAAGTGCTTTCCGTGATCAGTGACGATAGCATGAGGGACACCGAATCGTGAGATAACATGATTGAACAAAAATTGCACCGTTGTGTGACTATCTTCAAATAGTGTAGGCATCGCCTCAGCCCATTTTGTGAAATAATCAACGACAATGATGATATACCCATGCCCCCCGGCCGAGTGAGGGTTACAGGTTATATAATCAATGCCCCATTTGGCAAAAGGGCCGACGGTAACAACAGGGTGCAATGGAGAAGGAGGCGCATGCATTTTCTGTTGGTAGATTTGGCACTCATGACAAGTATGGATGGTGAGAATGCAATCCTTGAAGATGGAGGGCCAAAAATAACCAGCACAGAGAATCTTTTGAGCAGTGGCATATCCGAACATGTGACTATGATAGGCGCTAGAATGGTAGTCATTTAGAACTTGATTGGCTTCCTCGAGTGTTAAACATCGACGGAGAATAGAGTCGGTGCCGAGTCGGTACATGGTGTCCCCAATAATGCGATAAGGTTGAGACTAATGACGAATCCATCGCCGAGCATCCTTGGACAAATCGAGATGAAAAGAGGACGTCTGAAGATAGACAATATATCCCTGTACCCAGGGTCGAGGGTGTTGATCAAGAACAGAGTTTCAACTGGGATATGATCCTCTAACCAAGAGGGTACGGTAACAGATGGCAGAGAGAAAAGCAACTCATCAAAGATGAGGGACTTCTTAGACTTGGCAGTGGTGAACTCCAAGTCAAACTCTTGGAGGATGACAATCCACTTTGAGTATTTTCCCCCCAGTAACTGACGTGACAAAATGTACATCATTGGGTTGCAATCAGAAATCACCGTCGTGGTACGCAATAGTATGTAATGGCGGAAATGTTGGACAGCAAAAACCTCGGCCAATGCCAACTTCTCAACATGGGCATAGTGAGTTTCTATATCAAGTAAATTGTGGCTGAGATAATAAACGGCATGCTCAACACCATTATCATCATCTTGAATGAGAACCATGTCGATGGTGGTATTAGCAGCGACTAAGTAAATATTATAGTCTCGGTGATAATCAGGGGGACGTAACAAAGGAGCAGAAACAAGGAGAGCCTTGAGACGCTCAAACAACTCTTAGGCAGTGGCATCCTAATGAAAAGGAGTATTGCATTTCAATAACCACGTATAGCCTTTAGCCACTTTGGCATAATTCAGAATGAATCGTCGTAAAAAATTTGCTTTTCCCTGCAAACTCTGCAATTACTGCAAAGAAGCAGGGGGAGGAAGATTCATGATGGCTTCAACTTTAAGAGGATCCAAACAGATACCCTCTCAAGAGACGATGAACCTGAGAAGTCTACCAGACTCGACATAGAAGACACAATTATGGGGATTGAGCCAGATACGATAGTGTCTAAAACGGAGAAAAAATTCGTGAAGGTGGATGGGATGATCTTGGCGCCTTACCAAATGAGCCAGAAGGTCATCCAAGTAAGGTTTCATAATGTGTCAAATATAATGAAATGTGTACTACATTGCACATTGGAAGGTGGCACTGGAATTTTTTAAGCCGAAAGGGAGTTTCTTATAAGCGAAAGTGCTCCACAGATAGATAAAGGAGGTCTTGTGTTGATTAGTGGGGGCAATATTAATCTGGTTATAACCAGAAGAGCCATCCATGAACGAGTATATTTCACTCCCGGCACACTCATTAATGAGCTTGTCAATGAAGGGTGTAGGGAAGTTATCTTTGGGACAAACTCAATTAATATCACAGTAGTCAATACATACCCTGATAGTGCCCTGTTTTTTAGTGGCAGGGACAATATTAGAGACCCATTCTGTGAGTGGGATGGGGTAAATAAAACTAGCCTTGAGAAGCTTTTCCACTTCCGCCTTAATAGTTGCAACCTTTCAGGGGTGCACAGGGTGTAGACACTATTGGACAGGTTTAGCACCTAGATAGGTAGGTATCTCATGCACCACAATGCTAAGATCGATGCCGGGCATCTCTTCGTAAGACTAGGCAAACACATCATGAAATTCATGAAAAAGACCTGTATAGAGCCGAATCTCCTCCAGAGTAGAAGTTACTCCAACATGGATGTGCTCGACAATCCCTGGTTTGATGTTTTCCAGATTCCCTTCAGAAGACACTTGATAGATCTGAATAGGTGTCTGAAGAGGTTGAAAAGGGAAACAAGAAGCAAATCGCTCAAGACAAGCAAGTATTTCCTGATGGGTAGGGAGAAATGAGGAACGATGGTGATGATCCGTCCAAGGGGGTTCCTCAAAAGACATAGTCTCAATGATCACTTCATCAGAAGGAAAAGGTTCCTATAATGGGTCTGAAGAAGCACTATCTCCAAGCCAAGGGGGCTGCATGTACGAGTCGAGAGCTCTGCTCAAAGGAGCAGGTTCAGAAGATGGAGCCGATGGAGAAACAATCTCGACATAGTTGAGCTCAACAAGACTCAACGACATCTCATCGCCCCAATATTCTATTTGATCAACAGGAGGAAGAACCCACGGATTAGAGCGAACAAAAATCATGTTAATGGGAGCAACATTGGGAGGTGGGAGTGAAAAAACACCCATATGGGCGGGATCTTTAAAAAGTCCAGCACCCACATTCTCAAGAGGGACTGAGGTATGCTCCGTGAAAGGCACGTTACCATCGGAGGAAGAGGCGAAGAAGGAGAGCTAGTCCATGGTGACAATCTTCCCCTGATGAGGGAAACAAATGACAAGGAATAGGGATGAGGCCACGACTCGCATGGCATATGTCCAGCTTCATCCTAAAAGTAGGTTGTAAGTTAAATTGGCATTGACAACTTTGACCTCCACTTCGACCGTCTTTCCTTTCAATGTAATGGGAAAACGTTGGAGTATACCATAAGAATGAGACTCTCTCCCATCAAAGGCTTCCAAGGTCATTGGAGATTGGCTCCGAGTCAGAGAACTAATAGCCTTCCAACAAGTAACAAACATTATGCAAGCAGAAGTGCCTTCATCAATGACAATGCGATGAATTATTTTGGAATTGATGATGACTTGAATAAGGAAGGCAATTTGGTGAGTCAGCCTCGGTATATGACTATCCAGGTCAAAAGTAAGCAAATCTGAGTCAGTTGGGTCAATGCCACCGATGGCCGATAGCAAAGACTTCCTCTGAGAGGGGAAGCTCTAGAGAACTTCTAATGTGGACATAGCTAACGGAGCCCGGGCTAAGTCCTCAACAATGTTATAGTGCTGAGCAGCACGAGCATTGGGATTGTACGAAGATTTCCAGAGTACGCCTTTAGGAGGATGTTAGATGACCGTTTCAGTGCTAGGTCGCTCAATATGAAGGGGACCAGAACTAGACGGAGGATCACTAGAGGGGACCTCAGGCTCCTTCCCAGCAGGCGACGGATATTCTTTTTCCCAGGTACTAATGTGGACGAGAATCGTCCCAGCCATAAATACCTAAGAACCAAAGGGAGAAGAGGATTGAGACGGATCAGCCACCATTTGAGTTTGTTGCGAGGGAAAAGGCTCTTTGAGCATGGCAGGAGTCCCGAGAGCACCCTTCAACAAATGACTAACTTTGGACTGCCTTGGGCAGTCTTTGGTGTAGTGATCCTCATCACAGATAAGGCAAGGATACTTAGGCTTACGTTTGGCACCTTCCTTGGGCGGAGGATTAGGGGAATCCTGCTTCAGCTGGTCAGCTTTATTCTTCCCTTTTCCCTTCTTTTTCCCTTTTGAGGATTTGTCTGCCATGGTGGACTGGATGGCATTCACCTCAGAAGTATTACCAACATTGGATATGGCCTGAGAAGAATTTTCATTTGAATCATTCTACTTTTGCTTCCTAGGGTTCACGGAAGATTTCTTAGAGGGTGGATTAACAGAACCAATGACACCATCAATAAAGGGTGTTGGCAGGGCTTTGGAAGTTCCGGGCCTCGGAGCATCAGGAAAATAATCATACAACATACCAGATTGGGAGTAAACCAAGTTGAGGTACTAAGCACGCACGATAACTTTCTCTTCAGTTACACATGCTCCCCTTGCAATGTCCCTAGCGATTGGACCGACAAATGAGGTTGTGAACCAGTCAGTCAAAAGCTGATCGGGAATCCAAAACTTAATCAAATGGCGACGTTGTCTTGATTCATGAATATGATCAGAGATATGTGTGGCCGTAGTCTATTATAAAGATGTTAGTAGATGTGTGCCCATTTCATAGTGAATCGGCAACTGAAAATGAGTTAAGAATGCCATAGCTAATGAGTTGAAGTCCTGAAAAGATTCGCAAGCTAACTCAATATACCACTTAGTAGCAAAGCCAGTGAGAGTCCTTTGAAAGAGGCGAAGTCAGATTGAATCATTAAGCCATGAGTTTGACGAACACCATAGATGATACATCATAACATGAGCCTGGGGATCTTCTCCAGCTTTACCATCAAACTTGCGACAATCACCTAGAATCTTAGTTGGAACCGGCAGCCAATACAGATTATGAAGAATAGGATCATTGGTCAGTTTGGACATGTCCGGTAATTCCAACGTCGCTAAAAAGGGTAACTGAGGATTAAAGGACATTTGCGGCCGCAGGTAGGAGGTAGCACAAGAGTTCGATCCAGCTTTTTGTTGCCCCCACTGGTTTTGTCCGGATAGACCTGGCCCATAAGGGTTTTGTCCATAGGAATTCTGCCCATAGGGGTTATAGCTGTAACTGGACAGTTGACCCTAGACTTACCCCCCAACATTCCATTAATTACCAACTTGGCCTGTAGGAACAACATAGGGTTGTTGGAAGTTCTGATAAGGATTTACCTACAGTTGTTGATAATTTTGATACGAGGAAAATTGGGCTTTCCCTTGGGATTGCTGGGTACCATAAGGTGGCTGGGCTCCAAACTGGGCCTGGTACCCAGGCTGGGTTTGATAAGCAGGTTGAGGTTGAGACCCAACCTGAATCTGAGAATCAGCTTGGGTCTAGAGTCCAGACTGAGGCTTAAAACCAGGTGGCGCTTGAGAAGAAACCATCATTTGAGTGCCCAGTTGAGTAGGCCCAGACGGATGTCCTTGAATGAACTGAGGCTGAGCCATCTGGCCAGAAGGTTGACCTAGCTGAGACAAAGGTTGACTCACTTGCCCAGAAGGTTGATCTTGTTGGGTAGTTGGTTATCCTTGCACAACTGAGGGTTGTCCTGATTGGCTGGATCGCTGAGCAGACTGGACAGTTGGTTGGCTAGGTTGATTTTGAGGATGACCACTCTGTCCAGTCAGTTGACCAGGCCAGACAGTGGGTTGGCCTTGCTGAACGTACGACTGACCAACTTGCATGGAAGGGTAGCCTTGTTGGACACTTGGTTGGCCTTGTTGAGCGTAAGACTGACCAACTTGCCCAGAATGGTAGCCTTGCTAGATACCTGGTTGTCCTTGTCAAGCATAAGGTTGTCCCGGGTTACTAGAGGGCTACCCAAAATAGGTGAAGGAAGAACCACCAAAGGCCGAAGGTTGTCCCTGGAAGGGTTGTCCTTTTGGGCCCCCAAGTTGCCCTGGATAAGGTTGTCCGTAAGATGGTTGACCTTGATATGGTGGCCCTTGTTGATTTCCGGATGGTGCTTGGCCACCATGATAAGTGGTGATACCCCAAGCAACTGACAGCAGAACCGTGACCTCAACTACAGGTTGAGAGGCCATAGGTCCGGGGTAATAAATATGAGCTCCACGAGAATCATAATAATTAAAAGGATTTTGAGGATTCGGATTTTGAAGAGCTTGCACATACTGATCGTATGCCCCCCCTGCTAGAATGGAACTAGAAGAAGGTGGGGCACTTAGTGTGGGATTGACAACTCTTGCCATTGGGCCACTATAGGTAGGACCAGTAGAAGGTCCAATAATAGTAGTGACCACTGAATAAGTAGTGGCGACACTGACAATAGGGGTTGAAGCAGCCACACAAATAGTTGGTATGGTCGGAACAGATGTGATAGATGCATTGTGAATTTGAGGTATGAATGACTCCGAAGTCGGAGGGACAATACGAGACCATATGGAACTCGAAAGGGGAGACCTGGAACTAATGATGTCCACCAAAGCATTATACATTAGAGGAAATGTGACACCAATGGAAGTAACATGGAAAGGTGAAGTCCCCATTGCACAAAAAGGCAAAGTTTTAGTAGGAATAGGTATTTCACTTTTTGACACAAAGGATTCTTCACCAAAGATGGGAGTCATCTCATCCATGTCGGAGGAAGACATCGAGACCGACACACCAGGAAGAGTAACAGGAAAGTGTTCCTCGGAAGGCTCCCAAATGGGGTTCCAATTAATATCGTAAGACTCATCCTCTAGGGCACGAGAGTTAAGCGGTTGGATTCTTGGGATAACAGGGAGAGTATCACTAACAACTGGGACCTTGGGAGCAACAAAGGATGGAGACCCTTGGTCACTTGGAATGGGAGATGGGATCGATGATTCTGCCAGGATGATTCACTTCAAAATCCTAGGAAAACTAATGAAAAAGAACCCTACTCAAACTAAATGCAAACAAGATCTAACCAGGTAAATGTGAATGTGGCCAAATAAATTTTAAGACACGGGAACAAAAATTTACCTTTTCATCTTTAGAGAGTCGAGAAAAGGACATAAAAGATGACTCTAATCACCTTCGGATATTTAATGAGCCTGAAGTGACAAGTGCTCAGATGGAACTTTTCTTTTAGGGAGTCCAAAAAGGAACGAAAGTGACTACTCTAGAGAACTAGGCAAAAGGTTTACCAAACAATCCATAAAACTGCATATACACCTTGGCGTTCGTATGAAATCCAAGGAATTTCCGTATGGCAGTCAATCTTCCCAAATGCCGTGTTCGATGTGTTACGGTTTGCAAGGCGGCAGACACAACTTCCTATGGATAAAGGATGATAACCTAGTGGGGTCTCCCAACATATACTCGACGGTACATGGGAGCACAATTCCGTACTAGACTGCTATTGAGTCATAGAAGGAGGAATCACCCAACCTTGAGTGAGAACAATAGTGACTAGGTTTAACAACGCTGGAGCACGTCTCTAGCCTAGACCTCTAAATGATGAACATTATGTTCCAATGCATTGTTAGATTTATTCAGTTCGTTTTAAGGTTGATCTTGAATTATGTTTCAGTTTTTAGGCCCTATCGTGTGTATATAACAAAAGCTAGGATGCAGCTAAAATGAATGAAATATCGTTTTCCTTCGATGAACACTTACCTACGAGAGGGTAGAGAGATCATTCCCAAACGAAGAAAACCAAGCCAAATAGGTGCAATCACACAATGCATACAAACATCAATTCCTGCAGTGCATGGGAACTACTAATGAGAGATTTTATCTTTCGCTTTTCAACATGCAACCTTGAAATGCAAATTCACTTTCACTTTCACACACTAAATGAATGCAAAACTTTTATTTTTATTTGATCCAAACAATCGTGATCTATGTTCAGCAGCGAAAATAAATCGAATCAATGCCAAATACTGGTTCAATAATTGTCACTAAAAATCAACCAGAAACAAGGAAAGAGGAAGATTCAATCAAACCAATAAGAGGCTGTAAATAAATCTTGAGCAAGCCAGCAACCAAGACAATTGATTCAAGAAACTTGAAATAACGAACTAGGTCACATGGGCAAAAATACAAAATTCATTCAACCAAGACAAAGAACAAGTGCCTTGACTATAAACAGTGAAAAACAAATGACTGAGCAAGAAAAAACTGTTAAGGGATCAAGAGGACTAGCAAACTCAGGAGGCAGAATTGCGAAAATCAATTCTACAAGTATCGTCACGATTGCAACACTAGCAACTAGCACTGATAAGGAGCTAGTTGTAGCAGCAGAGCGCTGTCAGTGTGGGAGTACACGCCTTTCCCATGATGATCTGATTTCCAGGATCGTCGCGATTGTGTGATGTTATTCTGCGACGTACAGGATTTTACAAAAGGGTGATCGCGATGTCAGCGCGACTGTTAGACTAGGTTCCGCGATGATGCAAAAAAAATGGCAAATGAGCCAAAAACTCCCAAACCAAAACCAGCCAATTTAACAGATAGTAGAGGGACCTCCCAGATCAATCCAGGTGACCCAGAAGGCTGCTAATTAATCCCCAAAAGCAAAGAGAAACCAGATTCAAAATCAAAACAAGAGCAAAGAGAAGAACATAGGATAGACTCCCCAGTGGAGTCACCAATTTGTGATGCAGGAAAGTGTTCCCTCTGCAGACAGAGGCAACCCCTCTAGCCCTAGAGTGGGTCTAGTCACAAACAAGGACAGATCATCAATAGCTTTCCTTAAACAGTCATAGTTGGAGGACTACCTCAACTAGTGGTCAATGGAGTTCCATTGCACTGCTCCAGCTTTCGCTTCCTTCTCCTTAATGAGTGATCAACCTGAAACAATGCAAAGGAAATACAACAAAGCACGTAACTGGAAAACAAAAATGATCTATTTACTCACAAAGTCAAGAAGTCATGAGCTATCAAGTACATTACATACAAGACATAGGAAAACATCATTGATTGTATTAATAATGAAATAAGAGCAAGCTTACAACCAAAGTCTTGACGTCACAATCCTTCTCAGAGAAATCCAGCTAGCATGTTCTTCAAGCATTCACTCTTTGAAGATGGATCTCCCAACATATAAAGGTCTCTCTCTCACTCATAAGTTTTGCATGAAATCAAGGGCACTTCACAACCTTCCCCAAGCTATCAACACTTTCACACTTATCACACTCACACCATTTATCTATCAAAATCACTAACAGCACTGCTCAATCCAAGAATTTACCAACTACCAACTAGATGATCATATCAAAAGTGAGTGTTTAAATAGGAGAAGGAGTCTCCATCAAAGGTGGAAGAGAGAGCTTATCACCAAGGGAGGTAGCACAATTGACAGAACTGCCACACCAGGGAAGGAAGGGCGACACAAACTAGGCCAACAACCAGGTCTCGAGCATCTAGAAGGCCAACTGTTGGAACAAACTTGCCCAATCTGGATCATCGCGGTTGCATAACTGAGATTCAGCGCTGACATCGTGAGTAAGCAATATAGCTAGTCATATCATCATTGAAGATAATAAGAAACCTCGTGCTAGAGCATGAAATACAACCATCACGGGAATCAGATGTACTTTCGTGCTGGCAGTGCAGATGGACTATTTATGAGCACCCTTTAGCGCGTATATTATGTCCATAGTCATGATGAGGCAGATAACTTAGGAAAAGTGGGACAATTGGCAATATAAGAGAGCATTTGTCCAGCATAAGCATGTTTGACTTGGACACATGACACAGTAGATGCACTGGAAGTGAAGGCAATGACAAATTACTATGTAATAGATGCCCCCTAAAGCATGAAGCCCGAGAGAGTGGGAGGGGTGAAATGCTTTACAAAACTGACTGAGCTGGAACACCATCCAGAAGAACCTGTAGGCACAAGTACAACTGATATCTCTGATAGTGAAATACATGTAGTCTAGGCATGGATGCAGCCATCCAAAAGACATACGAACTAGGTCTGTGGTATGGATGCAGCCATCCAGCTAATGAGACCATGATAATGATAAAGGAACTAAAAAAAATGAACCATGCCAGAATACCATTCATAAGTGGCTAGATTTTCAACCAGAGACTGATTCTGCTTTTGCTCTTCTGTTGCTCCCTCTATCTGCTTATCATTTGAATTTAGACCCATGCAATTTATGTCTAACAAGCTACAATTTTCTTCAACCATCAGTTTAGCCAAGCCCCGGCCTTTGACAATCTTAGTGGGCTTCACCTCTATGCTAAACTCTATGAATTTTGCAATCCATTTAGCTCTCTTTCCATCAATATCTGGTTGAGTTAAGACATATTTTACTAAGGTTGAAGGTAGATATGAAACTACTTTGGAATGCAGAATATAAATTTTGAATGCCTTTAAAGATTTTATGAGAGCATAAGCTTGTTTTTCAATAAGGTCATACCTTAGTTCAACATCTCTTAGCGTTTTTCTAAAAAAGGCCACAGGGTGTTTTATGCCTTCATCATTTTTCTACAATAGAACTGCTACAAGTGTATCATAAGAGGCAAAAGAGAAGATACAAAACTCCATAGTGTAATCTAGGTTGATTACAGTGGGAGCTTCCATGATAGCTTGCTTGATGGCTTCGAAAGAGCTTCTTGCAGCATCTGTCCATTTTATTTTTGATCCTTTCTTTAGCATGGAAGTGATGTGCTTTACTATCTCTACAAAGTTTGGAATGAACCTCCTTACGAAGTTAATCTTACCCAGGAAGGATTGAATGTCCCTTTTTGACCTTGGGATGGATAATTTTTGAATTTCTTGAACTCTTGCTAGATCAATCTTCACATCTTCAGCAGAAACAATATGTCCCAGAAGTTTGCCTTCTTCAAGAGCAAACTGTGACTTCTTTGGGTTAACCAAAATTCCAAAATGCACTTTAGGAAGATCTTCTTCAAATGCTACAAATGGTCCTTGTGACTGCTAGAGAAGACTATTATGTCATGAAGGTAAATAAGTACAAACTTGTCCTTCTCTCCCACGAAGGTTATGTCCATGGCCCTCTGAAAAGTAGCCCCAACATTCATGAGTCTAAAAGGCATCTTGGAGTACATGAAAGTGCCCCAAGGAGTAGTGAAGGTGGTCTTTTCCTGATCTTCTAGATGTAAAACAATCTGATTGTAACTTGAAAATCCATCTAAGAAAGACATGACTTTAGCCCCTGAAACTCTTTGCAGCAAGTGCTCCATCTTAGGCAGAGGGTAGTTATCTTTTTTAGAGAGCTTGCTCAGATTTTTCAAGTCAAAACAAAGCCTGATTTCCCCATTTTTCTTCCTTACTATTACAAGGTTAGCTATCCAATTTGAATATCTTAAGGGAACTATGATTTTGGCATTCAACAACTTCTTGATTTCTTTCTCAATCAAAGGCAATGAGGGCTGGTAGGTCTTAATTTCTGCTTAAAAGGGATGGAATTCTTTTCCAGTGGAATCTTATTTTGAATGATGTTTGTGTCATAGGTTTTAAGATCACTATATTCCCAGGAAAAAATATCAGTGAATTGCTTCATGAGGGTGCAATACTCAGAATTATGTGTAGAAGACAAATGAGTGGACAGATTTATGTATTTCGGATGGGTTAGGCTCCCAATATTATGTTTACAAATAAAATACTCATTTTCTTTTTTGGCAGGCTTATAAGGCACATCATTGTGATCGAACAACTTCTCTAGAGACACCAATCCCTTGGGTATATGGTTACTAGGTAGCTGGACAATGCTTCCTTGGCCAATCTCATCCTTTAGCTTGGACTAGCCGCATTCTTCCATGGTTTCATTTTATTGCTCGATGTGCGTTTTAGAAAATTCCTCAATGACTTGTACAAACCTATTAATTTCATCATCATCTTCAAAAACTTTCCAGTATTTGACATTGCCAGGCAGAGGTGGTCTATATTTCATCTGAACTTCATACATCAATTTAGGAGGCAAAGGAGAAATAAACGTGCTAGCATACACAGCAAGGGAATCGGCAAGTTGGTTCTTGATTCTTGGGATGTAAGAAATGTTGAATTTATTAAAAGAGTCCTTAAGCTTCCATACCTCATCTTTGTATGCTTCAACCTTGGATGCTTTGCTTGGAAAGTTTTATTGACCTGCTGAATGATGAGGTCTACATCTCCAAACACATTCAAGCCTTTGATACCCATTTCTTTAGTAGCACTTAAGCCCAAAATCAAAGCTTTGTACTTTGCTATGTTATTTGTGACCTGAAAGGTTAATTTGAAAGGTAAATGAATGTATTCTTGTGTGGGGGACACAAGGACTACACCTGCCCCTACAGCTTCCTTAGATCAAGCCCCATTGAAGAACATGTCCCAAATATGTGGGCCTTCTTCCTCAGTGATCTGGAAAACCGGTTTATTAAGCTGCATGGAGGCCAATTGGGATTCTTCAGTATGAAGAATACAGGCCCCAAAATTAGTGTCAACAGCATAGATGGGATGATTAGTGGGATTCCTTTCATCGCTGATGATATAAGCCAACTGAGCTTCTCTGTATAATCTCCTGCTCTCACCTCCAAAAATTGGGACAGTGGTGTAGGACATATCATTTTGTAATGATCCACCTAATCTCTTGATCCAACCTCTGGAAAGTAATATGCCAAATTTAGGGGGTACATCTGCTACCACAATATCCATCATCATGCTTTTCATGGGTAGCTGAGACAAAGTGATGGCCGGGTCCTTGATTAATCCCAGACATTTCACTTTTCTAGATTCAAAAGAAAATAGGTCATGATAAGGCTTGGTAATGTCAAAAACCAACTCATCCATGATAGCCTTGTGCATTATATTATGGCTGGCTCCAGTGTCTAGAAGGTAGTTGTGAAGGATTTTATCATGAATAGTCAGATAGACAAAGAATGTTGGGGAGATGTCTTCACAATTTTCAGTCATTGGGCTGAGAATAGCAACTCGCTTGTCATCTTATAGATTTACATGGTCAGTGGAGGCTTGGATGGATTTAGGCTCGAGGGCCTCAAGGATGGATCTTTTGAAGGACTCATTATTCACTAGTTCAATTAGAGGCATAGTTATTCTTAGCTTCTGAATTTCTAATTGAAAACTGAAAGGAGAAGGAGACTTGTCAAGGACTCTTACCTTGTGAGCTAGAGCTTTGAGGAAGATAGGATCAAATGTTGGTGACTTTTGGATTTTAGCTTGTTGTACTGTAGGGACAATAGCTCTTTGAGCAGGAGTTTCCTTGGAATTATTCATCTTCGACCTCAGATTATATTTGTGTTGATCTTCAGTTTGTAGAATAGCTTCACCATCCCATTCTTGGTTAATCTGGTCATTGAATGAAGGAATTATCATAGGTGGCTGAGGTCAAAAAGGAGGCATTGCCTTTGTCTTCCAAATAATGGATCTCATCATCTTCTTCAAACTGCTCTTCTTCCATGACGACATTCTGGAAAGGGGTCTTCACCATTTGGTCTTCATTGGCATCTTTTCTTTTTTGCAAAATCTGCAAGTGCTCATTAGCTCTTCTATACAGATTTGGATTTGGATTTTTAGGAGAAAAGGTATCAGCAACTCTTCCTTTCCCAAGGTGTTGCTCAACCTTTAGTTTGGAGATTTCAGAGGCTAATGACTCTATAATTCTGGTCATTTTTATCTATCTTGGGATCTAAATATGATGAAGACTCGCCCCTCTGTCTTCTTCTATCAACATTTCCCTTGAGCTTCTCTGCAGCCATGATATTTGATTCCACTTCCAAGGTTTCATCCTGCATATTAGCTAAAGTAGCACATCACCTCTCCCTCAACAGTAGGCGGAAGTTAGAATCAAAAGCACTGGCATAGGTGAGTTTAGTAGAGGTAGTGGTGGGTTTTACTTTAGCTAGTATCTTACTGTACATGTGGTTAAACCTCTTATTAAAATTAGATAGCAACTCACCATTTTCCCTCTTTAAGTTCCCAAACCCAATGTGGTAGTAGAGGAGATCCTTCTTATCTCCCCAAAGCTTTAGGAATGCATCATCTAATGCCTCAATATCAACTATAGATCTTGGGGTCAGTTCTCTGAACCATTTTCTAGCCTCTTCATCTATGCTCTGGACAAAGACTCTCATCCATACATCATTTTCACTAATGTCCATGTTATCAACATAGCTATAGAATGACTCAATATGTTCCTCAGCTGTAACAGCTTCAGTACCAATGAACTTAGGTCTATATTTATGATATTCTCTAGTAGGCATGGCATTCAAAGGAGTGGGCAGTCCTAGAGGTCCATACCTAGCAGCTATGATTCTTTCCATTTTGGTGGGTGCTTGTGGACCTACCATAACTGTGGTGGCTATAAGAGTATTGGTAGTCTAAATGATAGAGGGCTAAGGAGTCACTAATAAGACTAAAGGAGTATGATGGATAGGAGGTGAGGTTTCCTTTGGGCTTACAACAAAAGGAGAAGCTAAAGAATAAGGAGCTTTATGAATTTCTGAGAGTTTTTTCTTCGCTGCTAGTATTAGATGTTATACTCTCAACATGTATTTGTTTTATTTTAGGATTTTCTTGAAGAGATATAGAAGATTGTTTAGGTTTACCCGAACCTAATGCTCCTTTCTGCAATACCTTTCTTTCTTTGATGAGTTTTTTAGGATCAGACACTGGGTCAACTTGTGATTTCTGACGATTTCTTCAAGTATACCTCACAAACTAAGCCATAACTATGAAATGGAGTTGCCAAGAGGTTCATCCTTTAGCAGAGTCGCCAGATAGATGATTACAACCAAAAAAGTGCCTAGACTTTTTCTATCATCAAAGCTGGATCTGTGTCATCTCCCAAGGAATATAAGTTTCACTTTCCTTTCCTTGGAAGTGACGCCAATTATGTTATCACTCCAGGAAACTCTCCTAGGTTGCATCTCAGAGATTCCTGGAAACATATAATCTTCAATATTGTTCTCTGAACTATTGGAATGAATGATAGTTTGGGTCAAACCAGATAACCATTTCAAATTTGCTTTTACTGAAGACATGCATGAACACCCTTAGCTTTACAAGGCTTTAGACCATTAATGCTCAATAGTTTGTAGATTTAATGAATAGATGGAGAATACCGACTATACTAGAAGATGCATATATAAACACATATGAATGGCTAGCTACAAGAAGTAATAGAAGCTTGCAAATCTAATTTATCAAAACAGAGATAAGATGACAGTTATCTAGCATTAGACACAAAAGAAACACGAATATCCTATTAATTGAAAATCCAGTTTATCAATTCAGAGATAATATGACAATTATTTGGCACTAGACACAGAAGAAATCATGAATAGACTATCCAAGTGCAGCTTAGAACAAAAGAGAAATGGATATTGAACATATAATAGAAAATGAAGGTTATATTGCCAATGAATGAAGATGATAAGCTTGAGTAGCAAAGTCTCAATAGTCTCCAGAAGATGAACCCTTTCATACATTTAGCTTTCAACCTTTTATAGGCCTTTTACAATGCTCCTGAGCTCTTCAAAGCCTCAGAGTGTCTTAATCTACCCCACTATTTCTTTAAACAACTTTGATGCCATGACTAGTGATGAGCCCCAGAAATGGGTAATTTTATGGGCTCATTTTTCCTCCTAATTCAACTTAATCCACCATTTTCATTATTTTATTGATGTTTTTGAATATATTTATGCTAATAGAGTGAATTGGGTTAGTCATTTTGCCATGTAGTCTAATGTGTGTTTTATGTAGATTTTTTTGGTCAATTTTGGACAAAGTCAAGGGATTTATGAGCAAATGGAAACCAAAACTCGAGGAAAATAGGGAACAGGATTTGTAGGGGGGTGTCTCCTTCATTTATGATTCATTTCCTCAAATCCTCCATCAGCAACTTTGAGCACAAAGGTCCACATTGATGCATCCAAGAGACAGTTGAGCAAGTAAAGAAGGACTGTTGTTTATCTCCAATTCTAGGAAGCCGAGTTCCTTGATTTTAGGAGTACTGTTGGAAGACTCCATTTGTACAAATAAGGGGGCTTCAAGCCTTAGTAGTTTAGCCAGTCATTAGTAGAATTTTCTCACGTTTGTGCAGCACTTGTTCAGCTTATTTTCGAGTTCCTCTTTGAGAATAGTTTATGTAATGTGACTGCTATTTTTGATAATGAAGATGAAACAGTTTTTGAGCCACCACTAATCTTTTTCAGAGGGCTGAAGCTCTTGGGTTAGGGCCCAACCCAAGATTCCTAGCACCTCCTACTTTGTACTTATATTTTTTTGCTTCAGTTCATGAGTTAATTTTTGTTACATAGATTCATTTTACTTTGTTAGATTAGATTTCTTTTGATGGTTTGCATAGCTGTTTTGTATTTCATTTGCTCAAGCAGTTATTGTAGTGACAAAATAAGATTCAAAAAGGCCAACAGCAGGCATTGATCTCCTTTCTCCCTTGCTGGGACTATGATTTGAGGTCAAGGCACTACTGCTGCCACCAAAAACATAGTTTTACTCTTCCATGCAGCTTCTAGTGTGATGACTTGATTTGGAAATATTGATATGTTGATTCATATTCAGTTTCCTAGATAATTTCTTGTTCTCTTCCAATAGATCTCTTTGCATGCTTTTATGTTCAACGGTTACTGTTCAGCATTTTCTGTTTGTAGGTAAGAAATTAGGTCAAGCTAGAATTTTTTTTGTTTTCATAATATAGTTGGTTCTTTCTTTGACCAGTTTCTGTAAGTAGATGTGCAGATCTCTTGTAGGACACCTCAGCTCACCATACATCCATAAATCAGTGAATTCCAACTCACTTCTCATATATTTCCCAAGTCATTCACAATATTTCACCAATCTGCCCTAATTTCTGTGTTTTTCTCCATAAGGTTTCCTCTCCTCATTTGAACAAATCCAACCACCATATTCGTTCTTGATCTTCCTTGACAAGTTCTAGGCACCTCAACACCTTCATATACCCTTCAGTTACTCTTTTCCATTATTTTTCCACCTTCAAAATTCCAAAAATAGCTCTCGGCCTCCTCCTGTAGATCCTCTTGTAAATCCTCCTGTAGATCCCATGTAGCCTCCTGTAGAATTTCCTGTGAGTGATTTTTCGAAGTCCGATAGCTATGAAAGTCTTCAGGAGGGTAATAGGGGCTTCTTAGGACCTCTCCACACCTCTCTCCACCTCTGCAAAAGCCAAATCCATCTTCCTTCACCACCAAACCTCTGCACAACCACAACCAAATAAAGCACAAGCATAATAATTTCACATAAAAACACTCAAAAGCACAAAAATATGTTTTCTTCTCATTTCTTTTCAAAAGTAGCTTGAATAAATGCAATTTACCTTTTCAATAGTCAATGGCACTCATTTCATCAATTTTCATCTCTTTTCCTACAAAAGTAGGGTTAGTAGGTAAATTAGGGTTTGCTAGGGTTTGTGTTACATCTCAGTTTTTCTTCTCTTTCTGCAAGTAGAATAGCCTCTGTTGAGTTAGCCTTCTTCCATCACAGTTAAAATCTTCTTCTAGAAACTCATAGAAGTTGGCTTAAGCTCTTAGTGATCTTGCGCCAGCTGACCAAGTGACAGCCTGCAATAAGAACTAGTACTTGTGCATACAACACTGTCGCTTCCAAGTTTGTTACAAACTACCGGGTTGATAAAAGTAAAGTAGGAAGCCCTAAGAGTTGCAAAATTATTGCTGCAATACTGGCGCTCACCACTTTTTTGCACTGTTGGCAGGGAAGCATGAGAGTATTTTGTGATTACTGCTTTCTTCTATTTTCTACTGCAACATTCTACTCAGTAGTTTATTTAAGAAAAATTAGAGTAGTTGTTTCATTTCAATTCCGCAATTTCAATTCTGCAAAAGTAGATTAGGCATTTCCTACTTTCATTTCAATTCTGCAAAAGTAGATTAGGTATTTCCTGCTTTCATTTCAATTCTACAATTTCCATTTCAACAAAAGTAGATTAGTCACTTCCTGCTTTCATTTCAATTCTGCAATTTCCATTATAGCAAAGTAGATTAGTCATTTCCTTGCTTTCATTTCAATTTTTCAATTTCATTTCAGCAAGTTCATTTCAATTAGTTGCAATTTGTTGTTCAATCCATTTCAATTTTGTAGGTACAAGTAGAAAAAAAACAAAAATCACCCAAAAATAGATTTCCTTTCATGCCTCGTAGGAACAGAGATAATTCATGAAAATTCCTACCCAACACCCCCACCACATCGCAAAGTCACCCTTCTCTCTTCTTCGGTGCTAGTGATCCAGAAGAACCTATAGGTGAACCACCATAGATATACAAAGATCCTATAGCAAAAGAAGAGCAAGAAACCATCCCTCCTGAGACCATGGCTAAAAACAGAAATGTTAGAGGGAATGAGGAAAGAGTGGAGGGTACCTTTCCCATCTAAGAGACCAATGGGGACACTAAAATGAAGAACATAAGTCCTTCAACCTCACCTCACTTCCACGGGTTGAATACTGAAGATCTTGATACGTTTTTGTTTGAATTTGCTATTATCTGTCGAACCTATGACTATGCAGAAGATGAGAAAAAGTTGAAATTGTTTCCTTCTACCCTCAAGGATGCAGCATTGCATTGGTTCATGGGGTTACCTGGCAACAACATCACAACTTGGGCTGAAATGCAGCAAGCCTTTAATAACAAATACCGGGACTACTGTAGGTCAAAGGATACCAAGGAAGTAATCTTCCTAATGACCATGGGAAGCGATGAATCCTTGGAAGATTATGAAGAGAGGTTTCAGCTCAGTTATAAAAGGGTCAGGGGCACACTTGACCTAGAACCTCTGAAGTTGGTCCTGCTCAGAGGGGTCCCATAAGACCTTCTAGATACCCTCCATTTTCTAGTCGGGGGGGGGGGACATCTACCAACTACCTTATGATGACATAAAGACTGTGTTTAGAAACCATTCTAGGGTAGCCAGAAAGAGAGGTAGGGGAAGTCAACCCTTAGCCAGTACATCCTCATCCAGTGAATGCCTTAGAGGCGAATTTGAAAATCTACTATAAGATTTCAAGAGCGAGATGAGGCAGACTCTTGCCATGCAAATGGATACCTTATATATCAAAAGAAAACAAGAGGAAGTAGAAAGGGCTTTGGCCATCTTTTGTCCTAGGTGCACCAGAAGGCATCCTAGGAATGAATGTCCATTGAACTCTATAGAAGTGTGTTTAGTCTGTGACGAAGACCATTCTAGATACATGCCCTTCCTTGCCTGGACTTAACGCTGCATACCAAGGTGCAGAAGGAACCACTAAACCACTCTATTTCATGAACCAAAGGAGGCCACATGGGCCCAAAACTTACTAGCAGAGGGATGCAAGGGACATCCCAGACATATTACAACCCCAATCAAGCCACCCATGCCTTCTTGGGGGCCCCCTGCTCATCCTTCCTGGTCCACACCCCCTCCTTGGTCATATCCATCTCAATACCATGCTCAACCATCTACTCATTCTTTTCACTCTTATGCTTAGCCACAACCTTAGTGGAATGCACCTCATCAGGGGTGGTGGCCCCAGTACAATTCTCCTCCCACCCTTTTGCCTCCACCACCTGCTCCACCAAAGAAACCTCAAATACCTACTCAACTGAACCCCAACCCGAATAACAGACAGGCCCAGCTGGTATATAGTGGGGAAACATCATGCCCGACCTATGATGTCGAGATTCTGGAGATTAACTTATGATCTAGGAAGGTTCTCCGAGATAACCAGCCTCCCCCTAAGGAGGATGAGGAAGAAAGAGGAAAGTGAACCAAAATCCATTCCACCCTTTCCTGAGAGATTATCTGGAATAACACAACCTACCCCAAAATAAACTGAACTTCTGGAAGAATTGAAATAGTTATGTGTAAAAATACCACTTCTCCAAGCCATAAAGGATGTGCCTATATACACCAAGATAACCAAGGATAAGTGATTCAAGCACCTAGGCAGGCGTAGGAGAGATGCTCCAACTATCAATGTCATAGCACAACTGTCCGACCTAATGTTGGGGTAGGTAATCTGTCAGAAATATCTAGACCCTGGAAGCCCTGTAGTCGATGTCCACATCAATGGCACCATAATCCCCCATACCTTGATTGATCTAGGGGTTGCCATTAATATGATGACCAAGGACACTATGCTCAAGCACAAACTTTAGGGCTCCCTAAGAAAGACCACAAAAGTACTACAGTTAACAAACCTCTCCACCATGACCCCTGAAGGGATTGTGGAAGATGTAATGGTCTCCATCAATTCTTGGGAGTACCCTATTGATTTTATAGTTCTCCAAACAAAGGCAAAGCTCATTGGGTATCCTCTCATCCTAGGAAGACCCTGTTTGGCTACTGCAGGTGCCTACATTAGTTGTCGAGCTGGGAACATGACAATCAAGAATTGGCATATGTCCAAGCAACTAGTCCTATATCCTCCTGCCTAACCTTTGTTAGAACATGATTTACCTCTTTGGTTGGAGGAGGAAGATGAGGATGAAGTCTACTCTGTACCATTGTGTGTAGTGGAAGCTACCATGGGGGGGCCCACAAACCGAGGATGATCTTATTGAAAACTTGATTCAGAATCCAGCCCCCAGTGTGTTGCCATTAGAAGAGTTGGTGGAATAAATCCAAGCCAAGCCATTAGTTGATCTCTATGTGGCTAACTTGACCTCTCTCTAAGCTAAGAATGTGGAATTCAGCCCAAAAAGAACCTTGAATATCAACTCATCCCTATCCACCTCTCAGGAGAAAGAACCATGTAGCTTATTGAGAAACCACTTGGATGCCTTTGCTTGGAGCTATAAGGAGATGAAGGGAGTGCACCCCTTAGTCTATACTCATCACATTTACATTAAGGAAGATTGCAAACTAGTCAGGTAGCCTTAGAGGAGGATGAATCTAGCCCTTAAAGACATTGTCAAAGAAGAACTGCAAAAGTTATTGGATGTAGGATTCACTACTCTATCTTTGACAGGGAATGGGTCTCTCCTTTGGTGCTAGCGCCAAAGAAAAATGGGAAGTGGAGAATCTGTGTCAATTATTGGGAACTAAACAAGGCCACCAAAAAGGACCATTTTCCTTTGCTTTTCATAGATCAAGTGTTAGATGGCCTGGCAGGGAAGAAGTTCTTCTCCTTCCTAGATGGGTTTAGTGGGTACAACCAGATCCAAATCAGCCCATAAGACCAAGATAAGACCACTTTCACTTGCCCTTGGGGTACCTTTGCATATTGGGTCCTTCCTTTTGGATTGTGCAATGCTCCTGCCACTTTCTAGAGAGCAGTATTGAGTATATTTGTTGAACTGGTTCATGATGCAGTGGAAATATATATGGATGACTTTACCCCTTATGGTTCTAGCTTCCAGGAAGCTTTGTCTAGCCTGGGAAAAGTTTTGGACAAGTGTATTGAAATGAACCTGTCCCTCAGTCTTGAAAAATGTGAATTCCTGATGACTGAAGGGATCGTGCTAGGTCATGCAATCTCTCAGCAAGGATTACAGGTGGACCCCAACAAAATTGCCATCATCCAAAGGGTCCCACCTCCTCAAAAGGTAAGAGATTTTCAAAGTTTCATAGGTTCAGCAGGGTATTATAGAAGACTCATTAAGGATTTAAGTAGTCTAGCCTCTCCATTGTTCAGTATTTTGGGAAAAGATGTTGAGTTCATATGGACTGACAACTATTAAGAGGCTCTGGATACCTTGAAAAGTAAACTGGTGACTGCCCTAATTTTTAGAGGTCCAAACTAGGCCCTACCTTCCCACATTCATATAGATGCCTCGAACAAAGTGATAGGAGCAGCCTTAGGGCAAGTTGATGAGAAGTTTCCTTATGCCATATATTTTGTAAGTAAAAACTTGTTAAAGGTAGAATTAAATTACACTGTAACTGAAAAGGAGCTCCTAGCCGTAGTCCATTCCCTAAATAAGTTCAAACACTACATCATTGGATATCAAACATTTATACACACTTATCATGCTACAATTAGGAATTTTATGAACAAACCAGACGTAAATGCTCGCATTATTAGATGGTTTCTTTTATTGCAGAAATTTGATTTAACCATTATTGATAAGTCGGGTAAGGAAAATGTTGTTTCTGATTTTTTGTCTAGAATAGATCTACCTGTAGGTGGAAAAGGAATGGTGGATGATCAAATGCCAAATGAACACCTATTTTCTATCTCAGTACTCTCTCCCTGGTTTGCTGATATAGAAAATTACTTGGTTTCAACACCATTCCTGCCACACCTGTCCTCAAAAGATAAGAGCAAGAGCATGAGGAAAAGTGACCCATTTAGCTGGCTTGGGGCCAATCTCTTAAAACTTGGCCCATATCAGGTTTTGAGGAGATGTGTCAGGGAGGAGGAAGTTTTTGACATTCTTCTAACCTATCATGATGGGCCCTGTCGGGGCCATGTCGTAGCAAAGAAGACTGCCTTCAAAATCCTGCAAGCGGGCTACTATTGGCCCACTCTTCATCAATATGTAAGGAGATATATCAGCCAATGTGACCGATGTCAAAGGATGGGGAAACCTACTTCAAGGGATGAGTTGCCCCTGCAACCTCAAGTGACTTTTGAGCCATTTGAGAAGTTGGGCATGGAATTTGTGGGTCCTATCAATCCTCCTTCAAAGCAGAAATATTACATCATTGTGTGCACTGATTATCTAACAAAATGGGCAGAAACAAAGGCAATCAAGGCAACAACAGAAGAAAAAGTAGCTGAGTTTTTGAGAGAGAATATATTCTACAAGTTTGGATATCCAAGTGAGTTAGTCACATATCAAGGGAGTCATTTTACCTCCAATTTGATTGAAGACATGCTCACACATCACAAAATTAAGCACAGAACTTCCACCCCTTATCATCTGCAAGCAAATGGATAGGTGGAAGTCACTAACAGAGCTTTGCAAGGGATTTTGACCAAGGTAGTGAGCAGCAGCAGAAAAGATTGGGCAAATCGATTGGTTGAGGCCATTTGGGCCTATAACACCACCTGGAGGATGATTGTAGGGTTCAAACCCTATGAGTTGGTCTATGGGAAGAAGGCTTTGTTGTCAATAGAATTTGAATATAACACACTAAGGATGGCAGCTCAGCTAGACCTAGATCTCAGCCATGCACAAAAGGAAAGGTTACTTCAGCTAAATGGATTGGATGAACAAAGTTTGCAGGCCCTTCCCCACTCAGAGGTAGTCCAGCTTCAAAGGAAAATATGGCATGACAGACACCTCAAAGAGAAACAATTTTAGGAAGGACATTTGGCCCTATTGTATGATTCAAGATATAAAGATTTCAAGGGAAAATTGAGGACAACATGGCTGGGACAGTACACAGTAGAAAGGTGAAATTATAATGGTTCAATTCTGATCAGGACCATCGATGAAGAAGACATCCCCATGCTTGTCAATGGGCATAGGTTGAAAATCTACAGGAAGCCCCTCTCCAAGCAAGAATTAATTGAGAATCTGAGTAAAACAATGTTGGTAGTGGAGCAAGTCTCTGCCTCCACTCCACCCACACTCTAAAAAAAAAAAAAGCAGAAAAGAAAAATGAGGAGAATAAAAGATCCCTGTGTGAAAACCTCCCTTTGGAGGTGCCTAGGGCAGGCAGTGAGGATGAAAACCTCCTGGAGGCACCCCAACTGTCTCTTCAAAAAGAAAACAAAAAAAACAAGAGAGAAAAAAGAAAAAACAGGAACAGAAAAATTAACTTCTTTTGAATGCATTGCAGATTGCAAGAGGACCACAAAAGGAAAAGGAACATGGCCAAGCCAAATACACCTCTGATAGATCATTTATCCATTGCTATTGTCTTTTCCCAGTCCCTAGTCTCACTTGTTCTGGAAATTATGTATCCTACAGGAGGCTCTATGCATTCTACAAGAGGCTCTTGTAAAAACCATAGGAAGCTCGAAAACAAGTCCAGAAAAGGATTAAAGGGCTAGAAAGTTGTCCATAAGACATGTGGACCCCCCTGCCACCATTCATCCTCCTAAATCTCCATTCCATACCTACACCATTTCATTTCCACTCGCTTCTTTATTCCCTGCTCAGAAAACACAGAAATCCTATTTCTTTTGTTAAAAAAAAAAAGAAAAATGAAGAATAAAATAGTAGCATCCTTAACCTATCTCTTACCTAGTGCATACCTGCTACTCTTCCTTGACTGATAGAACCTTCCTCAGCTACCTTTCCAGTCCCTTCTCAAGCCTTAGCCAAAATATTTAGAGGGAGAAGCAGTTACAGGAAATCTTGTAGGATTCCTGTAGCAGCTGATCCCCTTAAAAATCGAGCTCCAGAGGTAGGGTCAGTGCAGCCACAGATGATAAAACGCGCAAGGAACCGGTCTTGATTAAATATCACCAACATGAGGTAGCCAAGCCACCAATTTAGAAGCCACGGGTGCCAACAACAACAATCCATGAACAAAATGCCAAAGTCTGAGCATGCAACAGCATGGTAGCGACTAACAGGTAAGTGACAAAACCCCTTCCTCTGTTTCATGAGTATAATTTAGGAACTACATGGACAAGTGAGATTGTTGTGATTAAATGAGATCAATGGCAAGCTAACTAGCCACCCTCATCCAGTTTAAATAGTGCCTCATCTAGTTCAAACAATGCTCAGTGGGTGTAATCGGTATGTGTGTTCAATCAACTCAGGAAGAAAATTCAAAACAGGTAGTGGTGGCGGTGTATAACGAGAATGATGGAAGTGATTGCAGGCAGGTGGAATGAAGTTTCATAATGGCACTGAAGTAGGGACCAACGGTTCGGATGGGGATAATGTACCCTTCCTGCCACCTCACCTTGTTACCGCAGAACACTCTTATAAGCTTAAGTACGCTGCAGACAACCACCTCCACCGCCTTTGTTTTCATTGTATCGATGAGTTCTCGGCTATAGCAACCTACCTACCACCTCCAGAACCTCAAAACAGTCGCTCTCCATCAATTTCAGAGCTCTTCTGCTTATCGGGCTCTATAGGAGCATTATTGGACTCTATAGGAGAGGAAACGCAGTCCTACAGGAGCCCTTCTATAGGAGGGCCAGTGATCAACATCACAGAGGAAAATTTGGGACTTTTATGAAAAATTCGAGCTCGAAAAGGTAGGCTCAATAAAACCCGCTCTGCATTTCCATATATATACAAAAGGTGGTGGGATTCAAAGCGAAGTATTGAGTTGAAAAGAAAGGAAAAGTGAGAATAGAGTTTGCCTGTGTTTTTAAAAAATATATACAGTTTCTCCATTTTCTCTTTGCACTGAAAAATTGTCTCTTTCTCCTCCATGGTATTCTCCAGTGTAAAGAGATGATGCAACTTTAGCGAATTAAGCCTGTAAAAAAGTGAATTTGCATTGGGTAGTCTGTTTATTTTGTGGAAGGAAAAAATAATGTCCTGTATACTCTCTGTTTTTTTTAAGATATTGATTCCCTCAAATGGACTTTGAAGTAAAGTAAGTTTGAGAATAGAATTTGAAGGGAAGGAAAATTGCAATTTGTTTTTGTTAAAAAGGAAGAACACGAGAAATTCTCTCTCTAGTTCCAGAAAGAAAGCCTCAGTTGTTCCTCTATTTTCGGGTTTGAAATTTTCTGCATTCCTCCTCACCTGAAACATTCCAGTTGTCTCTGAACATCATGATAGAGGGTTTTATGAGGAAGGAGCCTATAAATTCAAGCTGCATGAACATCTAGAAGTGGTAGCCCTCTTTACCAAGGCAAATTGGATGTCTTTCTTTGAAAATTTTCATGGGTATGATGAGGAAGTCACAGAAGAATTTTTATTGTCTTTAAAACCTCACTCAAAAGCCCATGCCACAGTCAGTTTTAGGGGTCTAACCATAGAAATTACACTGGAGTTCATCAGTAGGATTAGAAGTCTCCCATTTGGACTTCCCTTGAGCAAGGAAGAAAAACCACTAGGCCAAGTAGCCAAGAAGACCTTTTTCCAGCCTAATGAACATCCCGTGGAGGATAAGAATGGCATCAGGAGGACAAGTATACCTTATCCATGGGGTGAGGTCAATTATCAGATCATGAAATACATCTCCTGTGAAGGAAGATACAACATAGTCTATGGTTACCATTTCAGACTGTTACATGAACTAAGATATGGCATGGACCTTCCTGCATCTAGAAAACTCAGTCTTCCATATTTTCTCCTCCAATCCTTAATAGAATCTAGCACCAAATTGAAGGTAGGGGTTCCAGACCAGTTGGCCCACCATGGGCTAATTAAATTGCTGGTGGAGGATGCCCTCCAAACTTACACAATCCCCATAGCCTGGGAGATTTTCAAGAATATGACTAAAGATGATGATATAAAAACTCTCACTGATGACCTTTATCCATCTGGAAGTGAAAAGGAGGAACAAAAAGAGGAAGCTGAGAAGGAAATCCATGAAGAAGAACAAAACATTCAATTGGAAGAAGAGGAACACCACATAGAAAAAGAAGAAAATCAGAGAGGAGAGGAGAAACATGACACCACCAAAGATGAGCCTAAAGCAGAGAAGAAGAAAGAATCAAAAGCAAAAAAGAGTAAAGCCATAGCAGAGAAAAAGAAGAGGCCAAGAACTGAAAAGAAGAAGCCTAAAACAGTTCAGAAAAAGGTTGCCATAAGAAAAGCAGCAACTAAGCAAGTAGAGGAGAAAACAACACCAGAGACAGTAGAAACAGGAAAAACCACAAATGAAGAAGAAGAAGCAAAGCAAGAAGAAATGTCCCCTAAGACACTAGCAAGAGAGGCAACAGTTGTTCTTGCTGCACTTAGTACTCCAGCCAAGCCCAAAGGAAAAAGGAAGAGACAACCATCTATGTACTTCAAGGCTCGAAAGAGCACCAGAATCAAGATGGGGAAGCCTCAGACACCTTCAAAGGAGCCCATCATCGTTGAGGATGTCCCTACTGAAACATGGGAGGAATCTCCCTCCAAAACCCCCATCACTTACGAAAGAGGAAGTCCTAAGACCTCTACTTGGAAAGAAAGGATCAAGCTAATGGACTTTAAAATAGTCCTACAGGAGGCGCATACCTCTCTACAGGAGACATTGGTAAAGCTCCAAGAGACTGAAAAACTTGAAAAGAAGGCAGAAGAACAGACCAAGGAGGAAGACATGGCAAAAGAGATACTAGAGCTTGGACCTCAGCCTAACTTAGGCTCCTACTAAAACCTTCTAGAAGGGGGGAAGATCATCCACAAAAGTTTGCAGTCCCTCTTTTCTTCGAGCTAGAAAAGGAAAGAGTCAGGACCCATACATGGATGTAGATTGCAAAATCAAAACAGGTGGAAGACATTGGGCACATGGAAAACAAATTGAGGGAAATGGGTAGAGAATTGAGCATGGTTAGGCATATAGGAAGCATCAGAAGAGCTCAATTGGAGGCAGAAAATGAAATGTTAAAGTAGTTGCAAGAAAGGGAACCTCAAGGAGGAAATGAGTTGTCAATCTTAAAAAGGCAACAACAGGAAGAGGAACCCGAAGCAAACAGTGAAACAGTAATAAGATAGAAATAGGAAAGGGACTCCCAGGTAGAAAATGAGGTGATGATCTTGAGAACGTATCTACAGGAAAAGGAAGCCCAATTGACCTACATGGCTAGCTGGGCTATGGAAGCATTATAGTGCAGGAAGCTAGCCAAATCATATGCGGTGTACCTCAAGGATCAGTGGCTCCAATTTCAGATCAAGACACTGGCCCAGAGGGGCACAACACCTTTTCAGGATTATGGCCAACTCATGCATCTATATGATCACAATTCAGCTAAAGACAAAGCGCAGTTAGCAAAGTTTTACTTGCACAACCTGGCCCTTACTGATATGAACTTATGGGATCCCAATTCTATGTTGGGAGACTTGCAGTTGATGGCCATGGCATCTTGGATGAGACATGAAGAAAAAAAGGGCAGTAGAAATCTAGAAAATTATGGAAAAAGAGCTGAATGAACCCCTGATGATTAGAGCATAACCAAAAAAACCCATGGCTCTCATCTATGCCCACCAAAACCTTTTAGCTAATCCTCAAGTTGTCTCAGACTAGGTTGATAAATAGGCCCAGGTTATTGCTCATTTCAGGGACATGGAGAGATTGTTTGGTGATGAGTGCATTCATTCCTGCATGAGAAAGTGGAATACATTGCCACACAGCCTACAGATCAGGGAGTATCACTCCCCAAACAAGATGAGGGAAGCCATGAGGAGAGTACCACTCTATAAGCACTCTATGCAAAGTTTGAAGGCCAATTGGATTGGCCTCAAATTTAGTCCTCCACTGCTACTAGGATTGCTGGAAGGAGTAAAAGAGGAGGAAGAACATAGTGGGAAGAGGTGGATAGAAAGGTAGGCTTCCATGATAAAGAGGAAGATATCACATCAGAGGCATGGGATGTTAGGGAATCTGTCAGAGCCATCAAGGATGAAGAGTTAGACTAGTTTCTCAAAGGATGAGCAACCCATTCAATAGGGGGGTGATGATGAGCCCCAGAAATGGGTAATTATATGGGCTCATTTTGCCTCCTAATTTGATTTAATCCACCATTCTCATTAGTTTTTTGCATTTTTTTGAATATATTTATGCTAATAGAGTGAATTGGGTTAGTCATTTTTCCATGTAGTCTAATGTGTGCTTTATGCAAATTTTTTGGTCAATTTTGGACAAAGTCAAGGGGATTATGAGAAAATGGCAGCCAAAAAACAAGGAAAATAGGGAAGAGGATTTGTAGGGGGGTCTCTTTCATTTATGAATCCTTTCCTTGGATCCTCCATTAGCAACTTGAAGCACAAAGGTCCACATTAATGCCTCCAAGAGACAGTCGAGCAAGTAAAGAAGGATTGTTGCTTATCTCTAGTTCTGGGAAGTCGAGTTCCTTGATTTTAGGAGGACTATTGGAGGAATCCATTTGTATAAATAAGGGGGCTTCGAGTTTCAGTAGTTTAGCCAGTCATTAGTATAATTTTCACTCGTTTGTGCAGCACTTGTTCAGCTTATTTTCGAGTTCCTCTTTGAGAACAATTTATGTAATGTGACTGCTATTTTTGATAATGAAGGTGAAACAATTTTTGAGCCAGCACTGATATCTTTCAGAGGGTTGAAGCTCTTGAGTTAGGGCCCAACCCAAGCTGCCCAACAACTCCTACTTTGTACTTATATGTTTTTTCTTCAATTCATGAGTTAATTTATGTTACATAGATTCATTTTACTTTGTTAGATTAGGTTGCTTTTGATGGTTTGCATAGCTGTTTTGTGTTTTAGTTGCTCAAGTAGGTTACTGCAGTGAGAAAATAAGATTCAAAAAGGCCAACAGTAGGCCCTGATCTTGTTTTTCCCTTGCTGGTACTATGATTTGAGGTCAAGGCACTATTCCTCCCACCAAAAACACAATTTTTCTCTTCCATGCAGCTGCTAGTGTGACGACTTGATTTGGAAAGATTGATATGTTGATTCAGATTCATTTGCCTCGATCATTTCTTGTTCTTTTCCAATAGATCTCTTTGCATGATTTTATATTCAAAATTTACTGTTCAACATTTTTTGTTTGTAGGTCAGAAATAAGGTCAAGCTAGAGAAATTTTTGTTTTCATAGTATAGTTAGTTCTTTCTTTGATCAGTTTTTGCAAGTAGATGTGCAGATCTCTTGCAGGACACCTCAGCTCATCAGACATCCATAAAACATCCAGTACCATCTCAATTCTCATATATTTCTCAGTTCACTCGCAATATTTCACCAGTCTGCCCTAATTTCTGCATTTTTTCCATAAGATTTCCTCTTGTCATTTCAACAAATCCAAACATCATGTTCATTCTCGATCTTCCTTGACAAGTTGTAGGCACCTCAAAACCTTCATCTAGCCTTCAGTTACCCTTTTCCATCATTTTTCCACCTTCAAAATTCCAAAAATAGCTCTCGGCCTCCTCCTATAGTTCCTATAGATCCTCCTGTAAATCCCCTGCAGCCGCCTGTAAAATTTCCTGTGAGTGATTTTTTGAAGTCTAATCGCTATGAAAGTCTTCAGAAGGGTACTAGGGGCTTCTTAGGACCTCTCCACACCTCCCTCCACCTCTGCAAAATCCAAATCCATCTTCCTTCACCACCAAACCTCTGCACAACCACAACGAGATAAATCACATGCATAATAATTTCACATAAAAACACTCAAAAGCATAAAAAGATGTTTTCTTCTCATTTCCTTTCAGAAGCAACTTGAATAAATGCAATTTACCTTTTCAATAGTCAATGGCACTCATTTCATCAGTTTTCATCTCTTTTCCTGCAAGAGTAGGGTTAGTAGGTAAATTAGGGTTTGCTAGGGTTTGTGTGACATCTCAGCTTTCCTTCTCTTTCTGCAAGTAGAATAACCTCTGTCAAGTTAGCCTTCTTTCATCACAGTTAAAAAATTCTTTTGGAAACTCATAGAAGTTGTCTTAAGCTTCTAGTGATCTTCTGCCAACTAACCAAGTGACAGCCTGTAGTAAGAGCTAGTACTTGTGCATACAACACTATCACTTCCAAGTGTGTTACGAACTACTGGGTTGATAAAAGTAAAGTAGGAAGCCCCAAGAGTTACAGAATTATTGCTACAATACTAGTGCTCACCAACTAGGCATGCATGGCTTGGAGGTTTCTTCTTCCGACAGGAGAGTAACTGCATTCGGGTAGTTTGTTGCGCTGGCAGGGAGCTATCTCGTGCTAGAGATGCTCCATGATGTTTGTTTTGGTTGTGTTGCATCGTTGATGCTCCATGATCATTTGTTGGTTGTGGCTACATCGTGCTGGGCCCTTTTGTTTCCCTTTCTGGTCTCTTTTCTATGTTGGAATGGCTATTCAGGCCTCTGTTTTCCTTTTAAATGCCTCCTTTCTGTTAGCACAGAGCAATGCTACCATATTGTGGACTTCCGCAAAAAATAATGATTGTTTTCTGTTTCATACAAAAAATGCTGCAACTGTGCAAATCTTGCCCATCTCTGTTCATTTTAGACTTAAAAAGTCCTTAAACATGGCCTATTTCTCTATTGGGTCTGCCTTTACAGCAATATCACATCTCCACCATTGATCTGGGAGCTCTAGATCTAATGGTTGTGATCCATTTCGGGCAGCTCTTTTGTAAGTGATTTAACCGCCCGATGAGGATGGTTTTCTCTCTCCTCAACCTGGACACGTGGAAACCGTTGTATGGGATCAGGCGGAGCCCAGCCAAAACCATTTATCGCCCACAGCCCTCCCAAAATCCTACCTATTTCATGATTTTGTTTGTGCTTCAAAATACATTAAAACATTTAAAATCATTGAAAAAAATGGCTTTGGCAGACTTCAAATATTATATATTTTCATTCCCAAACCCTTTCGGGTCTAGGATATTGCATTGTCACTGCCCCTTGGTTCCCTTTGTATTTCATTAAATAACAAAATACACGAAAATGCAATGAAAATAGATTTCCCGTGGACCTAAAATATCTTATATTTCCCTTCCCAGACCCTTTCAGGTCCAGGTCTTATTGCATATCGCAAATCCAAGCTTCCCTTTGTATTTTATAAATACGTAAAAAACTATGAAAATGCATTGAAACTAGACTTTTTGCGGACCTCAAATATTATCAAATAATATCTAGAATATCATCAGGTCCACATCATGAATCACACATATGCCTATATAAAGGCCCCACTCCTTCGCAATGTTATGACGCGATACTGTGATACGACTTGTCGCAATCACATATCGCCCAAGCCAAAGGTATAATATATAACATGGTGTATGTCCCCACCAATTGCGATCCACTGATTTGATCATTGGCGATCGCTGATCGGGGGTGTCTTGTGCCCAGTCTTATGTCCTCCTTTATGTACCACCGATTGCGAATTTCCGCTTAGACCTGGGCTGTTGATTGGCCAGATCTAACAGTTGTTGTTCATTGCACTGTCTAAGCCTGCAATTCATGGGTTTTCACTTTTTTTTCTATGTTTTAGCCTCCCGATAGTGTTTTTCTGCTTAGACCTAGGCTCTTGGCATGCCACTGTTTTGCTCTTTGAACGATCCTTAAGAAATTTTGAAGACTTCGTGGAGTGTTTTGGATGCATTTTGGGCCACATCCCGATAAGGCTAACAGTACGCATAGAGGAAAGTTTGATGATTGGCGCGCCTGTAGGAGGATGATGTGCACACGGTTTGGGAAGCATATAGGGTGGTCAGAAACTAGGTACAATGGCCAGGATTGACCACGTGTACATCTATCCATATGGGTACAGACCTATGGTAAACAACCTGCATGGATGCACATGAACTTCGCGATGCGAAATATGGACAATAAGCATGTGTTGGGGTGGCAACTACATAAATGACTCCTCAAGTTGGAATAACAGAGTGTGGAAATAATGAGCATGTAGACGGTTATCCACATGGAAGCCTTTAATGAAGTGTCTAGAGCACTGAATAAGGTATGTAATGTGCAATGAAGTGATTGGGACCTACACGTACCACCAGTCCTATAGGCTTATAGGGTGACGTGCAAGAAACTGATAGGCCAGACGCCTTCTAGGCTGGTTTATGAAGCGACCGCTGAAAGACCGATGAAGTATATGATGCCTAGTTTGCGCATAGCGACGCTCGCGGATACGACGGATCGCAGAGCCTTGAAAGAAGGGATCGCACAATTGGAAGAAGAAGAATGCTTAGGACCTGATGAAGGGATCTAGCAGGGTACTCTTAGGCTCTAAGAACTCATGAATGAAAAAGTTCATTTGAGGGAGAAAAGTGCCATGGCGGAAGAAGAAGAAGTTGGAGGGAGGAATGAAAAGGGATTTTCTTGATAAAAAGATTGTGGTGATAAAACAGGATGCACACGATTACATTGATAAATTTAGAGACTACCGCCGAGAGTTGATCAGTTTGATGCCTTGATTAGACGCTTATGACTCAGAGGATCACATATGGTGGCACGATGTAGATGACAAAGTGCGCGATGCAGGTAGTGAAGTTACAAGGAGAAATTTTCTCAAAAACATAAACGATAGTTAGTCGAAGCCATATACAGGTGATGTAGCCACCTGACTAGCCGTGGAAAGCACATTCTTAGTGCTCCAGGCAATTGAAAGGAGGCGCGGGACTATAAATTACTTTACCCAAGAGCTGCACAATGTTAGGGCTATGTGCAGGAGTGAAGTGTCATAGGGTCCACGATAGAGCAAGGGTAGTTGCACTGCCATGCGAGTTGGCTGGAAAGTAACCATTATAATCATTGTTCATGATGTGATACTTGGCTTGAGACCAAATGGAGAGGGCAGAAGGAATTTAAGGTGAGATTTATGTGTCAAATTTGGGAAAATTTTCCGCCAAGGGAGAATTAATGGACTGGATTTGGGGGGAACAGTCGAATTCAAATTTAAAAGGCACTAAAAATTACAAAGGGCTTCCCAGCAAAAAATACTTGGTCATTTGAGAATTGAGTTGTCGTGCGCCCAAATACTTCTAAACCAAAAACTATTGAGAGCATTGTTTGAGCACCCACCTGAGCAGTTGAGCGATTTCAGGAAAAACAAGATGGCAGCGTCTGAAGAAGCTAGGGATATCGGAGAAATGACCACTGAAGAGGCTACGCAGGCCATAAGAGCAGAAGGTGCCCCTAAAAGTGCCAGGATACCCAAGAAAGAAAACAACCCATGATTCTGGTGCACCTGTCGCCTTGAAACCCACTGCAAATTAAGTTGACAATGGAAGAAAAGGGGAAAGCGGTCAATTTGGAAACTGATGAGGAGGAGGAAGACCTTGAGGACATCCTGATAGAAGAGGACGAGGACAAAGACATGGAGGAGGAAAATGAGGGTGTAGACCCTCTAACCAAGATACCCACGTATGTTCCTCTACAGAAGGGGAAGGAAAAGGTGCCCAAGGACTTGGATGACAGCAAAATCCCTTTGCAGACTTTGCTGCTACCCGACGATATCATTTTCAAAGGGGCGCACTTAGGACGGTTACCGAGTTTGAAGTTTGAAGATTGGGATTGTAAGAACTCTGGACACCACATATCTCCACAATGGTATGATATTTTCCACTTTGGGCCTAAGCCCTCATGGATTTGCTTTTGGCCTTACCCAAAAAGGCCTCATACCAATGGAGATATTTGTCTATCCTTATATACCCATGATCCTCCCCACTTCTAGTCAATGTGGGACTTTGGTCATATACCCAACAATCCTCCCCTCGAACAAAGCACCATCGAGCCTCCCCTCAAACGATTATCCATCTGTACACTCTCTACCAATCAGGATTCTCCGCTCCAATGTGTTGGAAGCACACGCCTTACATGGAACACCACCTGCCTCGAGAGCTTGCTCTATCCCAGGGAAAATCCTCTTCACCGTGTTGGGACCAGGAGACGTCCATGAAGAATCCGGAGCACACCACCTGTCTAACCGAGCTCATCCACAGATCCCATCGTGATGTTACCGGGCCCCACCACCTTCGTTTGGCATTCCGAGGATTCATCCACTTGGCTAACTTCGGGGCATGGCTCTAATACCACTTGTAAGGACTCTGGACACCACATATCTCCACAATAGTATGATATTGTCCACTTTGGGCCTAAGCCCTCATGGATTTGCTTTTGGACTTACCCAAAAAGGCCTCATACCAATGGAGATATTTGTCCATCCTTATATACCCATGATCCTCCCCACTTCTAGTCAATGTGGGACTTTGGTCGTATACCCAACAGGGATCTCACCAACCATGAGAAATTCCCTCACTTAGCGATGCTGCAGCTCATGAAGCTAAAGAAACACACCGCGATAGGGGTCATAGAGTTGGAGCCATGCAAGTGGTTGCATGGAGTCAAAAAGACAGGGTTGTTGAACCTGCTCTAGGTGCCGCATTACTATCGCACCCCAGTGACCATCTTCGTCATCAGGAAGTTGCTCTGCCTAGTGCATGATGGGTGTTTGTGGTTGTAGGAGCCCATCCCTATCACAGACCACTTGATACATAGAATTACCCAACTACCTTGTAAAGGAGAAGACCCAATATACATTTCGGAGGGTAAAAGCAGTGATTTGGCCATTGTGGAGGCCATGAAAAAGAAACATAAGTTGGAGAAGAAAAATAAGGGCTTGGAATCTCCAGTATCAACAACAGGGTAGTCCAAGTTGCAACTCAAATATTGGCGAGTAAGATCATGCGAAAGTGTCATATGGATGAGGTGCCTGTACCAGTGGTTGCACTTGCCGAGAAGTGCACAAAGGGGGTCCAATTTAACTGGTCCGAATAATTGTGCAAGGAGTTCCTAAAGAATTGTCGCGAGGCACGGGAATGGGGGAAAACCTTCCACTATGTGTGGCTTCTACTTTCCATAGTGTTGGTGGCTAGGGAATTTCCTAAGAACAGCGAGTTCCCCATAATTGCAAGGGATCTCTCGGAAACCACGAAGTACGCTTTGTTGTGGGCCACTAAAGACACACACAGGATCCTAGATAGTAAAATATTCTAGGTGTTCATGGAGATGAACATCAAAATGGGGATTAACTACAAGTCGCGGTTATCACCCACTATCTATAATAGTCTACAAAGCTTCGCGGAAGTTCAAAGTAACATTATCTTCAATGTACTTGAGGCATGGGCGCCGGAGTGGTGTGCTCCAGACATCTCCATGGTGGAAGTAGACAAGTCTGCTGCACATAAAAAGAAGTAGGAGGGAAAACTACAAAAAAGTGGTTGTAGAAGAAAAGGCGCAGGAGGCATGGGATCCTGCGAATGCAGTAGCAGAACAACAGAATGCCACAACAGAAATGTAGAAGGCAGCAGAGAAGGAGCGCGAGGGCCAAAAGTTTCCTTCGTCTGAGCAGGATCAAGAGATGGAGAAAGAGACAGAGGAGGGTGGCACAGACCCACAAAAATCATCGACACAGTTAAAGTGCTAGCATCCGAGAGAGCCAGTGGGGCCATGAAAGAAGTCAAAAGTGTCTAAGACTTCTTTCAACCTGATCACCCTCACTGACGGGGATCTACATGACATATAGGAGACGATGTGCAACATCACCACGAAGGCCCTCCATCATCTCACGGAGGAGAATCAGATTATGTTGGGGGACCTCTAGGCATAGATTCAGGAGTTATAGGTGTGCACTCTTAAGGCTAGTACTCTCTCTACCGGCCTCACAGTAGGAACAACCACAATTGAGGAAATGCTATGCGCTCAGATGACCAACACAATAGTGCTGCTAGAGGGGGAACTGGTTACAGAAAGTGAGGCTGACAGGCCTATGGCCAGTGCATTAAAGGGAATATGGATCAACATGGCCATGCACCCTCAGGAGATGCTCTATGTCATGCAGGATGGAGCTACTGCAGAACTATGGGCTAGGGACAACCATGCACTGTAGGTGTTGAGCGAACAAAGAATCAACATGGAGCAATTGAGCTTGCAGCACAACGAGGTCATCTAACAAAATAGGCAGATAGTGTACGAACTTGAAGAAGCCTGCAAGATGGTCCCTGAGTTGGCCATCCCAGTAGAGGCACCAATAGAGGTGTGCATCCAGAGGTTAGTAGTAGGGGTGCATGAGGCACAAGACGAGTTAGTTAAGGTTCAGATGGAGCTAAACCTCCATATAGTAGAACTATGGTTGAAGGTGTAGCCTTCAACTCCTCTAGTGGTGAGGGAACAACACGCCAACGCTATCAAAATAGGCATAGAAGACATCAACAGTGCAGTGAAGGACTGCACCAAAATGTTGGAAGAATTGTTAGAGTTTCTCATGATTTTGCAGGAGGACCTGAACATATAACGCTTGGAGACAGAGGCACATGAGTTGTAGCAATGATATGTCCTAAGGGACCATGCAGACGGTGGCCCTTACATAGAGGCTCATGCAAATGCAACAAGCCAAGGCACTTAATGAGAAGGTATACATGGCACGGCACAAAGAAGCGGTTTTGAAGGCGCACGTCCAACCATGGATTGGTGAGGCCTTCATCAACATTGCATCAATTGAAGGCAAGCTCATGCAGATGCAAGGGATGTAGGAGAAGATATAGAGAAGTAGTTTAGATACCGCGATCTATGAATAGCACATCCAGGAGATATAGCAGGTAGCTGCTCAATGTGTTGCTGACCTTGCAGCGGTCCGAGCAAAGTTGGGAGGACTCCACGTGAAGATCTCCACACCGACAGAGTGACTTGAGGATGAGTCACGATATTTGTGTTGGGGGCCTGATGGGTTCCGGGATCCCCCAAGGCAAGTTTTGGGGTTTAAAGCCCAAGTTTTGACTAAGTCCGATGTAAAGACTCCGCGATTTGTGGGCACGGAGCACGAAGTTGTAATTGAGTCATAGGGTTGTCTGCCCTTACTTTTGTAATGTAATGTCGGCTTGAGAGTTCTACCCATGGTCCACAGACCATGGGATTGTATAAATAGAGTGAGGCTCTAAATTGTAAGTAATCAATGAACTGAATGGAAGAAAAAGAATTGAGTCTTAGTTGAAGTGTAGAGTGGAGTCTTTGGGTCATAGAGTAGGAGAAGGCTCTACAACTGAGTGCACAGAGACCTAGTAGTTCGCAACTAAGCGTGCAGACCCCTGCAGCTGAGTGCACAGGGTGAGTCAAGTCTATAACTGATTGAGAAGTAATAAAGAAGAAGTTTCATATCATTTATGTGTATCTTTTTCCTGTATTATATATTGAATGCATTGGGTGTAAATTGCATTTCCACTATTTAAATGTTGTGTGAACTCATATGATTGTGTTAACTAAGACAATATAAGATAAAGTATCTGTTTATGTGAAGTTGACTAACAATTGTAAGATCATAAGTAAGATCCACAGTGTAACTTGGGTAAATAGCACCAACCGCTGCCTTAGCAGCACAAAAGAACCTCAGCCCATGGGTAGGGTTGTGTGAAGGTGATTGTAACAAAACGCGAAGGTCTCGTAGGTTAGGATAGTGCACAAAGTGAACTGCACAAAGCCATTCCTAGTTGGAATAAGTTGACTCCTCAGATATCTTAAGGGTGCAAAAGCTTGGTTCTAGCATCCCCCCATACTACATCAGGTGAGACCTCAATCCACGCTCCGCAGGCTGTTGTCGAAAGGGCCAGTAGTACAAGGATTTGTTTGGCTAATTAACTCCAAACCTAGGTCAGGCCCCATCAAGCCAATAACATGAAAGCATGTTGGATCTGATTTTAATATTATAAGTAAAAGTTCCATCCATACATACACCATTGATGACCACTAGCCCCAACAGTGGAAAAATACAATCAAGAACACCTGCTCCTCCAAAGAAGTATACTCGCTCTATGCTACATAGAAGCTAGTGATCTTCATAATAATCCCAATCTCTTTCTAAGCCTAAGCCTAGCTAAAGCTTGGCTCCCAAAATCCCTTTACATGAGTTATGAGGTTCTATTAATAACAAGAGGGGGTGACTCTTCAACTCCCCTTTGTGACCTTTGGACTACCCTCATGACTCTTCAACTTCATTACAAAATGACACATTACATTACATGATGACTCTTCATATTCCAATATTGACACTTGGAATTTCACTTAAAACATAATTATAAATAATATTACATTTTACACTTGTACCGATATAAGAGAAAATAGGGTATTAACAACTTGATAGCCTAACAAGGCACAACACTATGATGTTGGAGTTTGGGAGAAGTCTAGTTCAACAACCTCCACTTCCTACTTCTCGGTCACATATTGGTGTCAAGAGTGGTACTATGTGATGGTGTCCCCAAACTGCTTAACAATTTTTACTAGAAGCGAACTCTAGCCTCCATGGCATTTGGGTGCACTGTCTTGGAACCTGTGTCCAACTCATTTTGAAGCATGACTAACATTGTTCTGACTTTGATTGTGTTGGGAATGGAATCCCCAAAGGATACTTTTGGGGCTAAAAGCCCATGTTTTGGGTCAAATTTTGTAATAAAGTTGTAAATTCTCCGCATTTTGTGGTTGTGGAGCACGAAGGTGTCATGAGTCATAAAGGGTTGTTCGCCCTTATTTTGTAAAGTGTAAAGTCGGCTTTAAAGATCTACCCATGGTTTGCAAACCATGGGATTGTATAAATAGAGCTATGTAAGTAAGCTCTAAGTAGCTTTAGAAATAAGAAGTCTTAAGCGATAAGGAGGAAGTCTTTAGGGAAGTCTAAGTTTTGTGTCGTAGCATAGCTAGAGGCTCTATAGCGGAGTGTGCAGTAGCCTAGGGTGGAAGTCCACAGCTGTGTGTATGGACCCCTGCAGCTGTGTGTACAAGGTGGAGAGATTTTGTAATCATCTAAAGATATTAATAAGGAGAAGCATTCTACAAATTTTGTTTCTTTGTTTCTTGTTAATGCATCTTGTCATACTGTGTATGGATTTCATTTACAATTCTTATGTGATTCTCAAATATATGTAATTACATTGGTTAATTGAATGCAAGTAAAAATATATGTTTACACAATGCTAACTGTGAATTTTTAGTAAGTTAAGAAAAGCACTTAAGATAACTGGGGAACTAGTGCAATACATTGATATAGCAGCGCAAAAGTACCTGGATCAGAGGCTAGGGCTACGCAAAGATCGATTGTAATTTTTCATGGAGGTACTAAAGGGTGGAGTAAAGGGTTGGATTGACAAAGCTTGAGAGCTTAGTGACTTGTCAGGCCCCACGTAGCTAACAAATGGTTCCTTTGCCTGGACCAGAATTTTCATAAGAGATGTGTGATGTTGTATCACTGGAATCCAACTAAGAAAGAGATCAAGGACTAGTTGGATAGGAAGATCCACGAATTCACGGCACAGGAGAACAGAAATCTGTGATTGACAAAGGAACACTGGCTAGACAAGTACCAATATACCGAGATCCATGAGATCTTCTTCTGTTCCTTTCCGATTGAGTTATACGAGTGGATCACGAAGCTAGCAGATAGCCAAGGAAGGTGGAGACTTGACGGTCCTATTGTTTGGATCCTAGAGCTAGTACAAAAACTGGAAGCCTCTAAGGATAAGATCACTCGCACTATCGATCATTGGCTCCATCACATCATAGGAGGATTTGTGACTGAATTCGTGGTCGATACCTCAGTTAGCTACAACGAGGTGGAGTGAAGCTTTTTCAAGGGCCCGCAAGGTAAGTACTTGAAGTCTTTGAATACCTAGATTAAGATGTTATTGCGCAAAAAATAGGTTATGTAGCTACCTTGATGTTTAGAGCTACGTGAAGTGGAAAGACTTACAAGAATGAAGGGAGAAAGGGTCGTGAATATAATCCATTGATTTCACCTCCATTAGGTGATGAATAAGAAGTAGCACAGGCTTCTCTACGAAGTGCAATTCAGTTGATCAAACAAGGATTCCCATGACTTCCACCTCCACCCTCATCGCCTCTGATTTCATTACCATCACCTGTGACTTTGCCCATACCACCACCACCTCCACTGCAGTTCATCATGAAAAATTCAGTGAAGCTGCCTTTGTTCAAAGGCTTGGGAAATGAGGACCCGGACCAGTTTTGGTTCATTGTGAAAGTTGTGTGGGAAGATCAGGGCATTACAAATGATCACATGAAGAAGGCAACACTGGTTAGTTCTCTGTAGGCTCATGCACTAACTTGGTACAATAATTACTCTAATGATAACCCAAACGCTAGAGTGGTAGACATCTAGACCTGTTATAGACATATTTGGGCACTGCAACTCCAATCACATATGTCCATAAACCAAGGGCTTCTATGTCCCTAAAAGTGTTGTTTCATGCCCTAAAGGAACAAGGTCAGCTGATTACATCATCTCTAAGAAGTTCTCCACAGAAAACTGGTCAAAACTGGTCAAAACTGGACCATACAGATTGCTTAGTGCTAAGGGTGCGATGCATCTCACCTACTTAGTGCAAAAAGTGTGATGCATACTAGAAATCCCTTCTGTAGGGTGTGATGGGTGAGAGTAGACAAATGGCACAGATAGTTTGCAAGGTGGATGATCATGGAATCTTCCAGAAACTTCTCCTGTGACACTTGCCTCTCTGAATTCGCCCAGGGATGAGTAAGAGATCATCAATCTCCAAGTGGAATCAAGAACTATCAGAGAGAAGACACTAATCAAAATCCCAGAAACTGACTCACCCCCTGCAATAATCTATATATGGATCCGTCATCCCAGAGATTCGAAGGATGGAATCTTGTATCTTGTAAGGAAGTGTTATGGTTTCCTGGTAGAATATCATAGTGTTGTGTGATCTAAGATTTTCATGAGCTGAAGAAGGGCTTTCATGTTTGGAGGATGACGATGGGTTAGATCAACGAGTTGTAATCCTCTCTTCTAATCTTTATATCAATAAATCTATTCAAGTTTTCCTCCACATTCTTGTATGTTTGCTGATATATGCATGTGTGTGGTCAATATATATCTGGTCCTATATTGTTTACAATTGTAGATCTCTACACCTTGAAGGTATATGCTGCTTTGACTTTACAGGTACTCTTTGAAGCAGAGTGGTCAAGGGAAGAGTGACAAAGATCCGTCAAAGAGGGGAAGGAACAATCAGAGAACCAAGCAAAAGATCGAGGTTGGTATTCTTTGCTCCTCTCCTATCTACTTCTCGTAAAGGAAAACGAAAGTAACTTTAATCTATTTGTTTCTAAGATAGCTACCCGTTTTAGTGGGACTAGCAGCTCTGCATAGACACTAGATTTCCCGATAACAAAATGGAGACCATACTGGGGAGCGAATAGCTTGTTTGCTTGTCTACATTTGTTTGCTTTATAAACTTATAAACAGAGCCTGAAGTCAAGCCAGCTAGCCTTCGAACCGCATTTTCTATGCAAGTGCAAAGTACATCAATGCTGCTTCAGTCTATCTCTAGGTTTTGTTTATAAACTGAACAATTGATTTGTAAACATCCTAATTTCCCTGGTGGTGGCTCTAGTAGCCTCATTGGATCAGCCCCTGTGATTTGCATTTACTGACTATCATTTGCTCAGCTTAAATCCCTGAACTGAGCTGTAAACGGTGACCAAGAACCAAGTTGAAGTCTCATCTCTGGAGCATCGCACCTTCTCTTCTTGGGAATCTAGATGCCTTGTACCTCTCGTGTGCAGTAGGTGAGATGCATCGCACCTCCCGTGTGCAGTAGGTGAGATGCATCTCTCTTTCCCTGTGTTACAGGTGCGATGATCAGATAAGACCTCTTCTGCTTCTAGATTTTGGTTTTTTGTTCACTCTCTTTAGATTTATTCAGGAGTTTTGTTGTCTGTGGTCAGTATACCACTGTAGAAACTCCCTTCCTTTGCATGATTAAGCCTCCATAGTACAAAGAACTGTAAATTTTTTTATGTATTATTTTCCATTTACGATTCTCCTTTACAAAGAAGTAGCGTAATCAAGCTGTCGTCTTTTGATTTGGAAGTGTTGCAAGTGTCATTTTCAGTAAAAGAAAAGAATCCTACTGTTCTTGATGGTCGATTACAATATTACTCTTGTATTTGATTTGAATTAATAGTTTTTCAAGTGTCGAAAGTAGTTTTCAATTCAAAATCGCAAAGTGTCGTGATTATCTTCCTTTTGTCTTTTGAAAAGAAAATCGTTAGTACTGTCGCTTGAAATGATTCAGATTTGCACTTAGCATTCTTTTTGTCATTCACACATTAAGAAAGTGAAAACAAATACATGCATGTGCATTTGCATTTAGACTTCTTGTTGATTTTGATTTAGGATAGTGCATCTAGTGTGTGCTCTCTGCTCTATGTTGAAAGAATCCCGCTTCTCTTTCCTTGGTAGCTAGGATTTTCATTGCAAAAAGAAGATTAAACGATTGTTTATCATCTTAGATTGCATTTTAGGAATTGTATATCTACATCACATTGTGGACCTGAAAGGAAAACTTCTTAAGAAAGATCAACTGTAAAATAAATTCAATGAACATAAAAATGCTTTGGAACCTAACACACAACATTTAGAAGTCTAGGCTAGAGACATATTCTGGCATCGTAAAGCAAGGTAACTATCGCTTTCATTGTAGGTTGGGTGATTCCTCCTCTTTGAGATGACAAGTGCCAGTATGGACTTTTGCTCCCACGTACCATTGAGTATATATAGGGAGACCACAATAGGCTATATCTTTTATCCTTAGGAAGCCGTGTCTACCGCCCTATCGATGGCAATGCACTAAACACAACATTCAGGAAGATTGACTGCTGTACCGTAAAAGGTATTCTGCAGTTTTGTGATTGGTTTGGTAATCCCTCTGTCTAGATTTCCAGAGTAGTCTCTTTCATTCCTTTTTAGACTCCTTAAAGGAAAATTTCCATCTGAGCACTTGTCACTTTAGGCTCATTAAAAATCGAAGGTGACTAGAGTCATCTTTAGCTTTTTCTCGACTGTTAAAAATTGAAAAAGCAAGTTGTGTCAAAGCGTCTAAAATTGATTAAATTCAGAATCATTTTTCCCTTTATTTTGAGTTGATCAAGTAATCCACAATCGTGGAAGAAATTCAATTGAAACCTCGTCGTTCGCGAAGATGAACGGGTCAACCGTCTTTGACTCTAGAAACAAAACTATTCCAGACAAAGCAAACTCGCTTAACCAGATCAAAGTCCCCTGGTTTGCTTGGAACTTGTGTTCCAACATCCTCAGGGACTTCGGTTACTCCAACCATCTTTGGTACCTTTGCCTTTACAGAATAACTTCTGCAACCACAAGAGGACATTAGAACCGATCCTAGTGTAATGGTAAACGCTTCTATTGCTAAATTGACTCCATCTATAGTTGATTTGGAAGGTGTTACCCCTCCAACAACTGTCGCTATAGAATCTATACCTTCTTCAGCACCATAAATATTTTACGGACCTGACAGTCTACCTCTTCTGCTTGGATTGATTGCTATAGAAGAGATTGTGGAGGATCCTCCATCCAGTACTCCATTACATGTTGGAGCCGGGATCACCCTATATCCTTCTTCATCAGAAGATAGTCTCCCTTCATCGCAAGTTCTTGTAGAATCGCTAGGAATCTCTTGGATAAACTAGATATGTATGAACAACTATCGACATCTAGGACTGTGTCATCTAATGCGACAGCAGCATAACCTCCCACTACTACTCCAACAATGTTCGTTGGTATACCATATGTCCCAACTAGCTCTCAACCGCTAGATGGAGTCCATCCAGGGACTGTTTCGAAAGTATGGTCTGTTCCTGTTTGTTCGTCCAGAATAATATCTGGAATTTCTTATGTTGAGTCTCAACAAATTGATCCTTTGCAATAGTATCAATTTAGGCAGTATAATCCCTAAAGGCCAATCATTCCTTTGAGCACTGGATTGCCGCCATATCGGGGGCAATATGCCCTTTCATTGTTTCCTCTGGGAGAACAACCATATGGGAGTTCCCAACAAAATTTGGGTCATGCTGGAATTACATCCAGCGGTTGGGTGCCAATTCTGCCTCAACAACCAAGAGTTGTATACTCAATGCAACAAAGCCTACCTGTGTCGAATATCCCCACTACACTGGCCATTGTGACACCGAAGTCTCTCAGGTCGTAATACAACAGCCTCCTCTCTCCACAACACAACTGCAATCACCGATTAGTGGCTCCCTAACCAGAGCGACCCAGGTTCAAACAGGTACTATTACCCCTCATCTTGGTCAAATAGCCAGTATTGGATAGTAGCAAATGGTTTCACAACCATGGCAGGTGCAATATCAACAACCGCAATTCCAACATGCTTACCAAAGATCTGAGTAACAAATCTTTGCAAGTAATGGCCAACCATATATTCAAAACGGTCAACATCAATCATTTCATAATGGTTATGCTCATCAACCTTACCAAAGTTATCAACATCAAATGCATTATACTGGTATGCAAATACCCACTGCTCAGGCGATACCATCCTATCCTGGGTATGCTTCGCCAAACCTAAATCAACAGTTGCTCTTCATGGCGACTTTAGAGTTACCGGATCTAGATCGGCTAACAAACGATCCAATTGCTTATGCCCCTTTGTGGCCGGCGATTCCTCATAAACATCTGTTAGATATTCCTAAATTTAATGGAAATCCGGGTGAAGACCCATCGAATCATGTGATGACCTTTCATCTGTGGTGTTCATCCAACACTCTAAATGATGATTCGATTAGGCTTTGCCTTTTTCAGCGAACGTTAATTAGTCCAACAGCTAAATGGTACATTGAATTTCCTAGAGCTTCATTTGATAACTTCAACACCCTTGCCACAACCTTTTTAATCCATTTTCAGTTACCCATAAGGTACGAAACTGGAACAGAGCTTATTACCAATTTCAAACAAACGATAGCCACTCACATATCTGATCATATTCATGAGTGGCGGCGTCATCGTACAATAGTAAAAACATATGTTCCTGATCAGCTATTAGTTGAATGGTTTATTAAGTCAGTGTTACCTTCTATCATAGAAGATGTGGCAAAGCGAGGGGTCATCACTGAAGAGCAAGTCATTGCTCGTGCGCAATATCTAGACTTGATCTATACTCAGTCTGGCATGCTCTATGATAAAATCCCTGATGCTCCTAGATTGGAATTTTCCATTCCTCCTCCTCCTAAATCAAACAAAGACTCTCATGTCACCAATGGTGTGATAGGTACGACTAGCACGAAAACCATAAAGGCTACATTGTAGAAAGCTCGTACGATTTCTACTCAAAATACAAATGAAGAACTTCTCACCTGAGAGGTAAATGTCGTGTCAACTGACAAAGGAAAAGAACCAAAGCAACCAGGAGGAAAGAAGAAAAAGAAAGGGAAAAAGAAGAAGCAGGATAAGTCATCTCCTAAAAAACCTTCTGTAAACCCTTCTAGGCAAAGGAAACCCCCTAAGGGGTGTCAGATATGTGATCAGGATAATTAGAGAAGAGATTGTCCACATAAAGCTGAAGTTAAGAAACTCTTTAAGAGTTCAAAAACCTCAGTGGTATTAACTGATCCGTTTCCAAACCTGGGAACCAATCTGGTTGCTAGTGACAATGCTTCCCCATCCCAAGTGCTTATGTTGTCCATTTCAAAACAACAAAAAGATGCTTTGATATTGACTAGGAATAAAGATTACGGGAATCCACAACTGGCGAACAATAAGGCTACTGATCAACCTAGTAGTTCAACAACAACTTCAACTGAGGTTGTGCCACCCATCATTCCTGAGCTAACGATAAAGCCACCAAAGGAAGCAGTACAAAAATTGACATTTAATCCTCGTGCCAGAGCAGCACAGAATTATAATATAGCAGAGGACCTGGCCCAATCATTGTCCGCTATGTCGACACTTGAGGTACTGCAAAATTGCCCCTCCCATAAGCAGGCTCTATTATCAGCAATAGGTGGGATTGACCCAGCAGATTCCAATCTTGTGACCTTTAATCATAACGGATATGACCCTCAGTTACCAGCTCAACTTGCTTTACTTATTCAAGTGAAAGCCCTCAACGAAACTGTTCATCAAACAATTATTGATGAGGGAACATCTACATGTATTTTGTCAATGAGTTGCTAGAAAACTTTGGGCTTACCACCCTTGTTGCGATCGTCAACGACATTGAAAGCATATGATGGATGAACATACACTCCATACAGGATTTTAAGTAACTTGCAAGTCGAACTGGGGGGAAAGACAGTAGAAATTGATGTTGAAGTTATCGACGGAAACCTCGATTACAACATCCTACTAGGAAGGCCTTGGATTTATGCTATGGTTGCTGTTGTGTCGACATACTTCAGAAAGATTGCATTTTCTTTTCAAGGACAGATTACAATCATCGACCAACAAACCTTTCTCCCCAATAGTTCACAAGTTACAGAAAGCATTCCGATGATCCACAGAAGCTCTCAGTCGCTTCAAAATATTGGAGTAGGCCTACTAAAAGACCCTACATTAATGGGTACTTTTTCCCTACCGCTTCTAAACAATCTGGCGGAAGTGGCCATGGTGGGAACCTGCAATATGATATCTTCTAGATTTAGAATATTGCTGAACATTTTAACAGCATGGATCATCGCAAACCCAAATCAACACTCATCGAGTGTTTGGATAGATAGGTCTAAGGAATATGGTATCTCTTCAGATCCTTGGTCGCATATACATTCTACAAATGAAGGAATCATTCAGTCAATGATGATAAGAGAGGCACCATGGGAAGATTACCACCATCGTTCCCATCTTCCACATTACCATGAAGACTATTCCAGCAACCTTAATCATCCTTTAGTTTTTTATTTTCTATCAAATACTGTAAATACGGTGGATTATGAGGATATTTCTTTTACTGTGTCAACCTCATTAAAAAATGAAACAACTCCCTTTCCAAATCCAAGTCGAGTCTTTCAAAGATCTCGAAGGTAAACCTTCATTCCAATCACTGTGTTGAATGCAGTGAAGCTTGGGGGGTGTGCACCTTGATTTGCGTTATTATGTTGGGGGCATGTGAACTTATAACAAGCATAGTTTTTCATTTCAAGCTTGTGTAAACATGAAATTGAATCTGAGCATATGTTGTTGCATGGTTCAAGCTCATTAAAAAATAAACCAGGCCACGAGCAGTGTTACCGCAGGGTTCAAGCTCGTTAAAAAATAAACCCGCCATGAGTAGTTTTACGCGAAGTTCAAGCTCAATAAAAAATAAACCTACCAATGAGCATATGTTCCACCAGAGTTTAATCTCATTAAAAAATGAACCCACCTTCAGTAAATAACCATTGCGAATGCATTATCATCAGCTTTTGAGCCTTGGTCGTGTTCTTACCATCACCTCCACTCTATTTGTAGCCGATTGTATGCCTCCATTTGATTGTTTACCCCTTTTGAGTAACAACTACGACGAGTGATTATGTTAGCCATATTCTTTACACTGTTGTGATTGAAAAGTTCCAAACCTTACCTGGAACCAGCTGCTACCCAAAAATTTCACTCGTTCCTCAAAAAACGAGTCTCATTTAACCTCTTTTCATCTGACTCGTAAAATATGAAAAGATTGCCGAGAAATTGGCCTCTCCAACTCGTTAAAACGATCGGAAATGCTATTCCTCCTCTAGATTTTAATCTTTTTGGACCTAAGAGATCATTACACAAAAAGATCGAGAACTTGTCTTGTTCGGCTCGTTAAAACTATCGAAAATTCATCCCTTTTGTATTGTTTTATACTTTTTCGGACTTAAGGGATTATATGATGAAAAAGGATTGCAAGAGTTTCCTTTCTGTCCCTTTTTAGACTCTCTAAAATTGAAAAAGGACCGAGTTATCTTTGTCATTAAACTCGTTAAAACTAATAGCGACAAACTTGTCCATGCAAACAAGAACAAGTTTCACTATCGCTAGGCTCGTTAAAACATAGTGACAGGTTTTCCCGAAGGGAAAATTATAGAACAAGCATATGTTATCCGCTTCAAGATTGAAAAAAATAAAGAGGTACTGGTTAGCAATGACTGGGGAAAAATTGGGAAGAAAATTTGAAGAAACTTTATTGGTAGCAAGTCGCTCTTGAACATGACACTTTCACTCCATCACCATGATTGAGTCGGGTTGGATTATTCTATTCATCGGTCATATTACCATTGGTCCACCATACCATCCATATTTGGGGTTAATGCTACCAAACCATTTCAATGTCACCGATATCTTCAAGAGAAGTTGATCAGAGAATTCACCAGCCCAACTTGTGTCTCACCCACTGCAATACCTTCACGCTTCATTCTTTCATGACCGCCACCCTGAACCCTGTATAATCAGATCGTTTTCACCTTCACGAAATCATTTTCTCTGTTTCGTGTCGTAGATGTGGGATTCGTTAAGGCCCTCCTACGATGGGTCACTTCTTTTTGATGACATCTCATTATCTAAGAAGTTGACCTAGCAACAACCCTTTCAGTACTTTGAAACTTGCATGCCTCAATGACAAGTTTCTCACTTTCGGCGACAGGTTTACATCAATGGCCTTCAACCAAAAGATTTTGCGTGGTGTTCAACGCCAAGTCTCATTTTCACACAACACGAATTTTACTATAGTACCTTGAGGTTCATCATCATTATCGGTGATTTCTCTCGTGCCTGTTAACAACTTACATCATTGGCTGGTAATCAGGTGATGTCTTTCCATGTTCGACTCCAGAAAGTTTTTCACATGGATCGACTTGTACTTCGGGTGAAGATTGGATGAGTTTGAAGACCCTGGATCTAGTTTCATCCATTCGAGCTATGATATATTCAGGAAAATAAAGACATCAAATGTACATCATTGCTGCACAGATGATCATCCGACCTGTGGGCCTTCTGCCTACACGTGGCATTGCTCTGTCAGGCTTTCGCCCATTGCAGAAAATTCCCCACTGCTGCCTCTTGTAGGAGTCTAGGCTGTGTCTCAGTCCCAGTGTGGTTGATCATCCTCTCAGACCAGCTATTGATCATCACCTTGGTAAGCTATTGCCTCACCAAATAACTAATGAGGCGCGAGCCCCTCCTTGGGCGGATCCCCCCTTTTTCTCCTCAGCCTATGGGGTATTCACAGTTGTTTCCTGCCGTTGTTCCCCTCCCAAGGGTAGGTTCTTACGCGTTACTCACCTGTTCGCCACTAGAAACACCACTTCCCATCCGACTTGCATGTGTTAAGCATGCTTACCAGCATTCATCTGAGCCAGGTCAACTTCCATGAGATTCATAGTTTCATTACTTATAGCTCAATTGTGGACAAGGCTGATTCAACATCATCTTTAGGCATAACTTGTCTCCATTTTCTTTATATAAGCTCAACCTGGAGTTTCCTAGTGTAGCCATCCCTACCCTCTCTATCAATCCCACGAGCCTAACATGACGAGAGATCCATAAAATAGATGGAAGGACTCATGAACATATTTCAGCAAATGATATCAGGCATAACTTGTCTCCATTCTCTTTGTATCATCTCAGCCCAGAGTTTCCAGTATAGCCACCCTTACCCTCCTCTCATTAAACCTATGAGCTACTAATATATGTTCTCAACTTGATATCTATAAAGACTAGATGGACATCCCATATCCAATTATTTGTTGTCCCATCTTACCATGTAAACTCACCTCACATATTATGATGAGGGGGCCCTTTTAACTCAGCAGTAGAGTAATGCCATGGTAAGGTGTAAGTCATCGGTTCAAGGCTGATAAAGGGCTCATGTTTCCCACAAAGAAAGAAGGCTTGGGTGTCCATTTCTCATCATCTGATCCACATTTTTTCAAGATGAAAACCCTTTCTCAGGACGAAAACCAATCTTGTCAATGTAGGTTCAGGCCAAAAACATTTGTTATGGCGGAGTCTCACAATTAATATGGGGAGGACCTACTATATTTTTATCAATAATATTTCTTTTTAATCCTGCTACTATAGGATCGGTATATAGTTTACTTCGACCTTTGTCAATTTTTAACATTATCAAAGGTTTTTATGGATACCTGTAATTTTCAAATACCAGTCTTCAAAAGAGTGGAAAAAACGGAGGAGAAGTAAGAACCTGTGGCCCCCATGGCTTGTGAATATATAAGCTACTCTGTATTGAAATTTGAATCGAGATTGGAAAGTGGACCTTTCCTATATGAAATTAATCGATCTTATTGAGTTGATAGAACTCCCTATTTAGTTGTTGATTGAATGTTTCGTCTGATCAATTTTTATGATCACTTCTCCCTTCCATGGACAGAAAGAGATATAGATCCCGAAGTAAGTTCACACCGAGCTGAATTACGGACAACCTATTTTCTCTCTTTAGATGAAATTGATACACAAATCAAATATGTGATTTTGTTAC